>UCOJ01001715.1:0-23033 GCA_900474305.1 Cecidostiba fungosa
CCCTTGTTCGTGGCGACCATTAGATTCTTTATTAACTTAAAACTTTTAACAAAAATTAGACTCATATTAAAATAAAAATTTTGTTTTAGAAATTGAATCTGTTTTCCCGCACTTAGATCCTACAAGTATGGATTTTCCATTTGCGCTCTCACTGTTCCACTGGTTTTTTGATGCGCATTGTATAACATAAAAAGCAATAAAAATCATGCCAGAAATGTGTGAGCCTCATTAAAAAATTTGCCAAATAACGACACCTCTAACTGGCGAAAATAAAAAGATTTCCATCGTATAGTGTATAGGGATGAGACTAAAGGTAGATCGTCGCTCGTTGTGTAAGATGAGAGGAGAAGCTTTCTCGGTGGTATCGTGGCGGGCTTGTGATAACTCGCGATAAAAACATAATGAGATATTTCTTTGTCAAAAATAACTACTTTTTTATTATACAAGCGAGAGAGAGAGAGAGAGAGAGAAAATTATCTAGTAAAAATTATCATTTTGTATTGACCAACGACGATAAAATATCTATTTTGATGAATTTTGCAACGATATCGCGGAATATTCCGAGAGAGAGAGAGAATGCATGAGAGATATCGTTAATTTTGTTTTGTTATTATATTGCTGAAAAACGATATTTTTGCACATCACACTGTCGCGCGGTGTCGCGAACATGAATCATAATTATTTATTATATGTTATATGCGAATAATTTATCTCGCGTCTATTGCACAACAATCGCATTCTTTTTTGCGATGTAATAGTTAGAAAAAGTGATTCAATGAACTCGCGGGGATAAATATATTAACTCTCGCACAGATCCCGCACTGTCCAACGAGCTATATTATAGCGAGAAATGCTCATCGACACATGCACTTATGTAAGCTCTATTAATTTGACATGATATTTGCGAGACCGAACGTTCACTGATAAGATATTGTTGAAAAATTGATAAAAACGAGGAGAGTGTCGTCGGCAGCCCAGTATGGCTGATACGATGCTGTGATTCCGCATGCCAACGTTTTTCAAATCCTCTCCGCCGTTGCGTGAGCAACTTTTCCATTTTCAATTTCAAACAATTAGACGGCCGAGAATTCTTGAGAGAGGCATACCCATTGAAAAAATTGAGATTACATCGAATATATCATAGGTTCGCTGTACTTTCATCTCTCAATTGACACATCGAGCCGAAACAAATATTATCGACAAGACTTCCAATGAACTCGGGGAAAAAAGTATCTTAAAAATTCGTTTCAATGTCACTTTTTTATATACCTTCGCGAGCACGAAAGCATCACGAAAATAAGTTTTAAAATAATCAATGAAATTGCAGCGCGACCGTGAAATCTTCTGTTGACCCCGTGTCTGCCACGAAAACCGACTTACTGATGCAGAGAGCGCGAATTTTTGAATTTCTAAATAATTGTTGTAAAGTCATCCGTTTTCGAACTAGCAGCGCTTTCGAAAGCGAAAATCTATGTCTGTTGACTTATATTAATAGAAATAAGATAAGATAGACCAATTTTATCGACCAGCGGACTTTTCAATGAAAACAGTGTCAGTTTTTCACTGTTTTCCCCGCCGAGACAGTCGCCGCGCAGCAGCTATAATATATCACAGTAGAAAAAGCGCGGCTGAATGAACGCGCGCGCACACGCGAAGTAAGTAGGTTGTTGTCCGTGACACTTGATTGGACACTTGAGCGATGTCAAATGACGCGTTAATCAAAACAGACTTTTTCACGTTTTAGTATATAGATGAATGAACCGTTATTATCATTATTATTACACACATCAGCATCATCAGGAGAAGAAAAAAAAACAGCTTATCAGTCCAATTATATCCCATGTGCTCTGCACGTGAACTATTTTTAACTCACTTTTAGCTCGCGCACTGCAATCCGCACAATAATGATACACACCGATTGCGCGCACCTTGCGGAAAAAACCGTCTCGCAACACGTTTCGCCACACAGACTTGTTATATATGTGTAGCTCAAAGCGAAAAACGCGAGTAGCTGCAGCAGAACTATAACAGTCTCCCTGACCGTGACACCATACTAATTCGCATCAACAGCAACGAACTGCAGCTGCAGATCGGTAACGACGTACTTGCGAAATCGGCAGCAGGATCTAGGGCGTCGACGACTGCGGGGCTGCTCCTCTTGTCCCTGAAGCCTCCGCTGCAGAGTTCGAACATCTTGTTCCTCAGAGTCTTCTTGCAGTGCTGCACGTGGCTAGCGTTTGCCAAACCGATCGTCGTAAGGACGACCGCCGCCAGCAGTAGCGATCTCCTCTTCGCAAGCAGCAGCAGCAGCAGCAGCAGCATCTCGCTTCTGATGGCTGACGGCGAAGAAGAGGAGAGGAGAGTTCGATGTCGATTCGATGCTCTCGGATGTCTGAGAGGCTCTCTTCAGGTGGCCCGCTATTTCATCCGGCTTTAATCCTCCGGCTTATCCGAGCCTACGTGTTGAAATTGCACTCTGGCAATCACGCTCTCTCTCTCTATTATCTCCCTTTCTCTGCTCGCCGGTGCAGTCTACACGCGCACGCATCACCTGTGCGCGCGACTCGTTGCCGTGTATAGGCTGTATATTGTGAGCTGCGCTCTCGACACTCGTCGCTTCGGCTACAAGTATTATATACCTACATGCACAAGTCTCATGCCGCGAGAATGTCCGTCCGAGGACACTGCACTCGCGTCAGACGCAAGAAAATGTGGCTCATTGTTATCATAGAACGTGGATATGAGTGATGAACTAGTTTTCGCATGACGCGAGGACGTCTTCGCGAACACGTGGGCTCTCGCTTGACTTCGTTGTTCCACATTTCTGTATGGACGACTTCAGCCTCCGCGCGCTGTGCGCGCGTTAAGGGATTTGAGAAAAGTGTTCGCTTGGAATTGGATCAAGGCCTTGCCGACATTTTTCTATAAGAATCCGAGGAAGCGCTAATGGCTAAATTATCCTTGACGATTATCGCCGTCGTCCCTCAACGCGACAGCGCGACTCAAAGGATTTATGCAAATATACGCCGCCGGGACACCAAGTCAGGCTGATGCGCAGCCGCAACATTAGCATCATTAGCACATCCTGTTCCATTTGCATTTCCACAGCTAGATTTCAGCCAATTGCAACTGTGTGTACAGTTATTGTTGTTGCGTCTAAATAAAATGCAATCGCATTATCTGCTGTTAAAATTCTTCGGCAGGACATTCAACGGGATAACGAAAATCTTATCTCACTGCACTCGTATAAACATGCGCGACATGCAGTGGCGTCTCTGTCCTGATGTTTTGTAAACCTCTCGACAGAATTATACGTTCGGCCGATAATGTGTTTTTCAGAAGTATGTTGTACACGAGATACGTATTTATTATTATTATTATTATACCTCGCTATTTTTGGTAACGTTCTTCCGTCCAACGTATTACTAAAAACTTTTTCTACCGTGTAGATTACGTTAGATCTGCGC
Source organism: Cecidostiba fungosa (assembly GCA_900474305.1). Lineage (NCBI taxonomy): Eukaryota > Metazoa > Arthropoda > Insecta > Hymenoptera > Pteromalidae > Cecidostiba > Cecidostiba fungosa. Next base: position 3,468 of record UCOJ01001715.1, read on the forward strand.
ATTAAATGTTTCGACTAATTTTATGCAATTATTAACCGTAAAAGTATCTGCAAAATTTATTGTTATCAGCCTTTTTAATATTCTAAACAATTGCAATGACGGAATTGCAAAGATAAACCTATCAGGCAAGAATGTCTGCGCGCAAACAAATTATCCTTTTTCACTTATTACTCTGTACAACATTTCTTTTTGTATGAACTGTAAGGGCGCAATTTTCAAAGTTTTTCTATAGAGAGTGCAGGCGTACGACTATGTCCCTGTCAACTGCGCACGGGGAAGATGCTCGCGTATATTTCTAGCTTTTGTATAATCTGCTCAGTTACATGGACAGTATTTTCTTATTTTATGCTTAATATGTATTTGCTTGGAAGATAAACAAGTCTCGATATGATACGTTAACTTTATTACTGGACAACCGGGCTTTTATTTCTACTAAGTCATTCGGGTCTGTCACGAATAAATTAAACCAATTTATACGCGTGTTATGCCAAAAGATGTAGCGCAAAACGCTATATATAGGTATGTAGGGTACGCCCGCTGAAGTTTCTTACAAGAAGAAAATCCAAACAAAAAAGTCTCATCACAACCCTCGGCTCGATGCAACTCGCGTGTGCGCACGAAATCACAGCTGCACTTGCGCTCATCATCTCGTTGATAGCCGCGCATCTACGTGCCTGCAGCCCAGGTATTCTGCGCTCTGTTGACGCGCGCAAAAAGCACCTCCTCCACGCTTGTTTACGCGGACAAAGAAATAATTGCGCGCCTCACTAATCGCAATAGAGGAAGATAGATTTCTCTCACTCTCTCTCTCTCTGATGCAGTTTAGACGTTCCAACTAACAACTATGGAATTTCTAGGAATTATTCAACTTATCGCGCGCAAACACACGCGTCGATTTTTCCGCGCATCACATGGGAAAATCGTGACCTATACTGCTGCAGAGGACGAGACCTTTTCGCATATTTCATCTGTATGCATGACGATCGCTATGTGTAGTTGATGTAGTTGAAATAATAATCGGAATAATAAGGTTCAACTTTTTATTATTTTTTTTCCTTCGTTCTTTTCTATTCCTCTCACCGATAATAATTTCGTATACATATATAATATGAGAGCAATTCCACCGAAAAAAAATTCACATCTTGCTGGGGGTAAAAATGAGCTGAAACAATTTGTTTCTTATTCTGTATGTCCAAAAGAATATGAAAGTTGGACTTTTAAACGCTTTAATCGGAATCCAAAATCAGAAGATTTGGATAATGAAATACAGCGTCGTAGACTCTTTTTGAGCGGGGCCCCATCGGAGTGTATTATCGGTATTGGAAAAAAAATTGACGGTCTTTTCAAACGTTCGTTATTTTATTTCGGAGCAGCCGGATCCAGACCTTATGATACATACGGTAAGCCGTATTAGGTATTTAATTTCATTTCGCGGGCACCTGCTGACCTGATGCGCATGCGCACAACGCGCCACTCATGCATCGGAATAATATAATAATATTAATAATAACAATAAGCTTCTGCGAGCGCCGAGGCCGCCGAGCGGAGAACGGGTAAAGTTCAGCCAGGGGTTTGACACGTATGCCGTTTCCTTCGCAACAAAAGGCTAAATGTCAATTATTTGCGGCACCTCGGCTCTGCTCATCACCTTCGCTTTGTAATTACGAGGTAGGTGTGCGACCTTTGCCCGCCGACTTCCCGAGCCACCTTCCGAACTGCAGCTGTCACAGCTAACCTAACCTCTTTGCACCCAGTCCGCAATCGCACCGTCCGTCAGTCTTCTATTGCAATAATTATCTGATCTGATGTGTGTGACTTGTCTCCGCGTATGTTGCAGCAGGACTCAAGCTGATAGTCGCTTCGCTGACGACAAGACAGCCAAGGCAAGATGAGTAGCATAGCCGATCAGCCATGCTACACACTCATAAACATTCCCACGGACTCGGAGCCGCTGAACGAGCTCCAGCTCAAGCAAGATCTCGAGAAGGGTGACGTTAACGTCAAGATCGATGCTCTCAAGAAGACCATCAACATGATCATGAGCGGCGAGAGGCTGCCCGGCCTTCTCATGACCATCATCAGGTTTGTTTTGCCGCTGCAGGATCACACCATCAAGAAGCTGCTGCTCATCTTCTGGGAGATTGTGCCCAAGACAACCGCAGATGGCAAGCTCTTGCAGGAGATGATTCTCGTCTGCGATGCTTACAGGAAAGATCTTCAGCATCCCAATGAATTTGTCAGGGGATCTACGTTGAGGTAGCCTTTTTTTTCTACAGCCGACGCTGCAGTGCCATTACTTTTCATTACTACTCACCTATTTTTCTTGTTTTCTCTTTTTTCCACAGGTTTTTGTGCAAACTGAAGGAGCCAGAACTTCTGGAGCCACTCATGCCAGCCATAACCGCTTGTTTGGAGCATAGGCATTCCTATGTTAGACGCAATGCTGTTTTAGCAATATTTACGATATATAAAAACTTTGAGTTCCTCATCCCTGATGCTCCGGAACAGATTTCAAAGTACTTGGAAACCGAGCAGGACATGTCCTGTAGGAGGAATGCTTTTCTCATGTTGCTACACGCAGATCAGAGCAAAGCTCTTTCTTATCTCTCTGCGTGTTTGGATCAAGTTCCAAGCTTCGGTGACATTTTGCAGCTTGTTATTGTTGAGCTGATTTACAAGGTACTTATAACTGACAGATAGTTTAGGGTTGCGTAATATTAGCAGACTCTCAACTTATTTTGATACCTAATTTCTGCGTAGGTCTGTCTTGCAAACCCATCTGAGCGTGCTCGTTTTATTAGATGTATCTATAGTTTACTGAACTCACCAAGTGCCGCAGTTCGTTATGAAGCAGCTGGTACATTGGTTACGCTTTCGAGTGCTCCAACCGCTATTAAAGCAGCTGCTTCTTGTTATATTGAGTTAGTTGTAAAAGAAAGTGACAACAATGTTAAACTGATTGTCCTGGATAGGCTAATTTCTCTGAAGGATAGTCCCAATCATGAAAGAGTTCTTCAAGATCTTGTGATGGACGTTTTGCGTGTTCTGGGTATGATTTACTTTCCTTTTCATGTAAAAAATTTAACTTTGCTTTACTCGGACTAATTTCAAATGATTTTTTTAATTCTACAGGTTCTCCAGCACTTGAAGTAAGAACGAAAACTCTTGCCCTTGCAATGGATTTAGTTACAACAAGAACTATAGAAGAGATGGTGCAACTATTGAAGAAAGAAATTATCAGAACGTCTGGTGGTGAACAGGAAGATGCTGGAAAATACAGACAACTTCTTGTTAGAACATTGCATTCTTGTTCCATTAAATTCCCAGAAGTGGCTGCAACAGTAATTCCAGTATTAACAGATTTCCTTGCAGAGAGCAGTGAAGCAGCAGCAAATGATGTACTTGTATTTATTCGCGAAGCCATTCAAAGATTCGACAATTTGAGACCCTTGATTATTGAAAAACTGCTCGAGGTAAGTTGACTGCTTTCAATTACATTTTTGTGTGTCCAGCAAATTTAAAACTCATTTATTGTTTAGGCGTTTCCACAAATTCGGTCGGTCCATATTCATAGAGGAGCTTTGTGGATTCTTGGCGAATATGCGACATCCAAAGAAGACATCGAAACTGTAATGGCGCGTGTAAGATCTGTTCTTGGCGAATTGCCTCTAGTAGAGGCAGAAAACAAGAGGCAAGCAGGCGACAAGCCTCCAGAAGAGGAAGAAGGTAGCCAAGCTGCACCTGCACAGCTGGTCACATCCGATGGAACTTATGCTACCCAGAGTGCATTCAGTTCAGCCTCCACTGGTACTAATTAAATTTACCAAGCGTAAATTCTACGCGAGCTTCAAAAATTTTAAATTCCCCATATTTTTATAGGTAAAAAGGAAGAGAAGCGTCCAGCTTTAGTGCAATACATGATGGACGGTGACTTCTTTATTTCCGCTGCACTAGCTACCACATTAGCTAAATTAGCTCTGCGTTACAAGGAATTGGAGAAAGATGGAAAGAAAAGCAAGAGGATGCAAGCAGAATCCATGCTCATTATGTCGAGTCTTCTTCAGCTCGGTCGTTCTGGTCTTCCATCAAAAGCAATGACGCACGACGACGCCGAAAGGATCTCCCTATGTCTGCGCTCCTTGGCCTGCCCAACCCCTCTCGTACAAAAAGTATTCACGGAAGGTTGCAGAGACGCTTTGGGTAAAATGCTCACAGCTAAGGCCGAAGAGGAGTCGCAAAATCAGAAGGTATAAAACAATTGTTGATAATCCAATTGAACGATTCTATATGATTGTTGTAATTCTAGGCAAAGGAAAAACCCGGAAATATCGTGCAGGTTGATGACCCAATCCAGTTCCTGCAGCTGAGCCGAAGCTCGGATCTGACGGGCGGAGCGGGCGATGTATTTGAGCAAAGTTTGAGTGCCGCAGTTGCCGGCAGATCTGGCGGTGAAAAGGAGACTCCTGCACCTAGTGCCCTCAGCAAGGTTACCCAGTTGACCGGTTTCTCTGATCCGGTCTACGCCGAAGCTCTCGTTCACGTCAACCAGTACGATATCGTACTCGACGTTCTCATTGTCAATCAAACCGAAGACACTCTGCAAAACTGTACGTTGGAGCTCGCCACCATGGGTGATCTGAAGCTCGTCGAGAGGCCGCAGCCCATTGTCCTGGCACCCCGCGATTTCGCCAGCATCAAGGCGAATGTCAAAGTTGCGTCGACGGAGAACGGAATTATTTTCGGAAATATCGGTGAGTATTTAGAAGACGAATAAAATTATACAAAATTAGTAAAACACATGATTTTTTATAAAAATTTTTACAGTATACGACGTCAGTGGAGCTGCTTCTGATAGAAGTGTTGTGGTGCTAAATGACATTCATATTGACATCATGGATTACATTGTCCCGGCCACATGTACAGACGCGGAGTTTCGACAGATGTGGGCAGAATTCGAATGGGAAAACAAAGTTTCAGTCAACACGACGCTTTCAGATCTTAGAGAGTATCTTGCTCATCTTCTCAAATCTACAAACATGCGATGCCTCACTCCAGAGAAGGTAAGAGAAGTCAGCACTACTTCTATAAACCTTTTAATACCGCGCGCTGTCTGAGTCATGCGCGTATGACTCACGTATTTTTCAAAAATATTTTTCGATAAACTCGTACGCAACATGCGGTAATATGCGATGCATCCGCACAATAATATGATACAATACTCTTTCAGGCTCTCTCCGGTCAGTGTGGTTTCATGGCGGCGAACATGTACGCCAAGTCGATCTTCGGCGAGGACGCTCTAGCGAATCTATCGATCGAGAAACCTTTGAACAAGGCGGACGCTCCAGTGGTCGGACACATTCGCATTCGCGCCAAGAGCCAGGGTATGGCCCTGTCGCTCGGCGACAAGATAAATTCCGCACAGAAAACCGCTCAGAGCAAAGTTGTGCAAGCAGCCTAATCAAGCCCAGACACGGTATTGTAAGATTTTTTCAAGAATTTGTGCGGTCGGCATTCAAATATAAATATACAAAGAAAACTTTTTTCGGTACACTGTTTTTATCATCGACATCTGCGAGAATCCCTCGATTCATTCTTTTGCAAATATGTGCGTATGAATAAAATGAATATGTGTGAATGAGGAAGGAGTTCGTCTCACGCTAAGCGAAGTTTTATGTCCCGAAGCCAATGTTAAATAGCACACAAAAAAAATCAATTTTAATTGCATTCTCGCGCTTCGCGTAATGAGAAGATGGACTTTTTCGAACGCAAAGATGGGTGATTGTTATAATTGAATTCGGTATAGGAGAATAAGAAGATGCATGTATTTGTAGTTGAGTAAATAAATATTATATATATATATACATAATGCACAAGTTTTTATTTAAAAACTTCTTATAAACAAAATCAATACATGGCGAAAGTTCCAAACGATTGCGTCAATTTACTTACTTAGATAATAAGCTATATACAGCATTTCGATCAGCGTTAAAAATCGTTGCCTCTGCTGGAAAATCTCATTTCTCTTCGATTGTGTAACTATCTAACTAATCAACAATAATTTTCTATAAAATAAAAAAATAATTAAAAAAATCAATAGCAATAGCACCTTCAAGTGCAGTCATATACACTTCCGTAATCACACCCACATCCGGACGCTCAGTCGACGCAAGCGTTCGCGCATCAGTCGATACGCAAGTTACCAGCTCTCCCTTCAGAGCCAGCCACCGTTTCTCCTTGGCGATTTATTAGCAGCTGCTACTCTCGGTGATTTCGGCTCGATCTTCACGAAGTTTCTACTGCTGTTACTCGCCTTCTGCTCGGGCGTTACGGGGATGATCGCAACCTCGGGTATCCTCCTCGGGCTCTTCGGTCTTGGTCTCACGATGTTGCTGCTGCTACCTTCGCCCGGTACCACGAGATTATCGACGCTGAGGATGTTGTTGGCCGGACTTGTGGGTCGTGCTTGGCCCGGTGGAGGTGCCTGAGACTTGCGCTTGATGACGCGCGGGGGCGACGTACGTATGGGTGCGAGAGGTCGCGGCGACACTGATCGGCCCTGGCGCCGCTCGTCTACGTAGTTGACCGCTGATGATTCGCTCTTTATCTAGAAAATCACTAATTTATTATAGGCAATTTTTGAAAAATGTATGTGATGATTGTAAATGTCGAAACTAACTCTAGAATTGTCCGCCAGCGAAGTAGGTTCTGGAGTGATCGCCATGCTGACAGCGGGCGACACATCCCTGGAGAAACTGCTAAAGTCATCGCCGTCTTTCAAGACCCTCAGTATACTAGTCGGGTTGATCGGATCAGGCAATCGAATCGGCGTCAAAGGAGGCGGCGGACTCGTCAGCGACAGTCTCCTGGCCTCCTCCATGACTCGCTTAAGGTTCGCCTGATTCTTCAAAGACACTTGATTGTTGCTTCTACCGATTTGCGACTTCTTCACGGTGCTATCAATCACTTGTGTCCAGCGGTGCTCGGCGGATTTCAGGACTGCCAGGCGGGCGATTCTGCGCCACTTGGCTGCGATTTCCTCGTTCTCCGGCGGATTCTCAAGGAACTGCATCTCCTCGATAGGGTCGTCGGCTAGAGATGCTACCTGGAAGTCCTTCATTAGCCTTCGCTCCCAGACACGCATCTTCTTGCCGAGGACGGCTGAAAATAGTAAAATGTATTATTTCCGTAAGCTTTACAGAGCTCTTAATAATTAATTTACTTTTTTTATCTGAGGTAACTTACTGCTATTGGAAGTGTCAGCACCACCGGTGTCCATTCCGTTCCTCTTGAGAATTTCAAGAAGCTCGCATCGCCAAGACGAGAAATCGGACTTGAGCTCGTGAATGTCGTCCTCTGTCACGGGTTCCATCTCGTGCTCTGAGTGAGCGGTAACGACGTATCGCCAGATCAAAGCTTTCATCACCGAGCCATACCTTAAAAGTTATCTCAATTAATAAGTAATTTTTCATAAATTATAAAATGCTTCGCGCGAGCGCTCTAAAAAAATATATATATAATATGTATAATAACGCTTACTTGTGCTCTCGAGCACGTCTTCGGATGCTACTGCGCTTGCTCAGACTCTTACGCTGCATACCGCAACACCTGAGCAGCAGCTTTGGATGAGGTAAAACGTTAAACGGTGGCGGTAATGTATTGCCCTCCTCGAAGTAGCTCATCCAGAGCTTGGTCCGAGCGAATTTCCACTCGGTGTCCGCGTGTTCCTGTGGCGGCATACGAAAATACGAACGATGCTTACGATATGAGAAAGGTTTATTGGCGTGAGATTTTAGCGATCGTTACCTCGATTATTGCGTAGCTGTTGCTCATCATGGCGATCAGGAGATTTAGGAGAACGATTACGTTTATCACGGAGTACGAGCCGAACATCAACAGGCCCCAGAATCGGGTGTAACTCTTGATGCCTTTAATTGAGAAAATAAAGTTACGTGTTAAACTTTATTCAGATATTAAAATAACGATCGGCGTTTCAGTAGAGGAATTTAGCTCTTGGCAGTCTAAATATAATGCAATTGGAAAATATGCCGTCGTAAACGGCATTATCTTAATGGCGAGCAATCACTGCACGGGCAGTAGTTTACGTTTTAGTCTGCGCTTGAATATCCAGTAGTCCTACTTTTAATTCAGTTAAAAATTAAGTGTACGCGATGCGTTCTGCATTTCGAAGTAAAACATTTATTACCAGTCAGTTCAAAACTGTCAATTCCGACGCCACCAAAACTGGCCCAAAACAAGCTCTGGCAAGTCTCGAACAAACTGCTGAACCTGCAATCCAGAAAAACAAAATCCAATTACCCCCTTTTCCACTGCTCCGATATTCCTGCACAATAATCGCAATAACAGCGCTCGAGAGTGGGAGAGAAGCAACGTCGCATGGAAATGCTCACCTCCGCCACCTGATGCAAGCGTCGCTCGCTGAATCCCAAGAGGGATCGTCGATATCGCTGTAGCACTTTTTCCTCTCCAATTCGGCAAAGTACCAGAGCAATTGGTTGAGACCGCAGGCGAACGCGAACAGCACCAGCGTGTAGATGAAGAAGAACTTGACTATGTCGATGACCATGCGCCCGAGGGAGATCTAATAAAAAATTCGTTCGTTGTCAATTTTCATAACTTTTGTATTTTCAAAGAGGATTAGAGGATGTCCCATCGCACTCTCACCTGCAGCGGTCCGAGATGCGGATTGATACTGAAGAGGTGCACGAGCTTCAGGGCACTGAAGATATTGGCCGCTGCGAAAAGACCCTCGGCGATGAGCTGCGGATCAAAGTCGGGCCAACGTTCGCGGGGTATCATCGCGGCACCGCTGTCCTGGCTGATCTCCGCCGTTTGTTGAATGTAGGCGGCCACTCTGAGGATAGCCGTCGCCACGTACAGCGTGTTGCGCGAGAAATCGATGAAGTTCCAGAGGTCGCGGAGGTAGGCCCGTAGACCGTCCACGTAGACCTGACGATTAAAAAAAAATTATGCATTTCATGCATCGCTATGAATAGGGGGTTTTCAATTATACCGATGCCTAATACCTCTCGCGTTTCTTCCAGAATGAAGCCCAGTACGTAGATGACGACGATGCCCTCGAGAAAGGACGGACCCAGTCCTCTTTGCTTGGAGAAGCCGTCCTCGAGCTGTTGCCGCTCGTAATCACTGCCGAACCAGCTGACGAGCTCTTCCTCGAAACGCTGGGACACCAGGATCAACACCACTGCGGAAATTAGTCGAGTCGAGTTTGAAATTCTGTGTGTCAATATACCTGTACAGTACAGGATCTATATGATAATTGTATATCGTATGCGTACGCAGAAAGAAGAGGTAGGATGACGCGTGGACCAAAAATTTCATGAACGGACGGCGCATCGTCTGGCCTGTTGACGTGTTGGGCGTGAAAAAGTAGATGGTGCAGTAGAACGGAAAGAGCAGGGCTGTTTTAATTATGATCCAAGCTCTCTGGATTGCGCCCATTCTGCGAAAGCCCGGAACACCTTCGTACCTGATGTGCACGGGGTGCGATTAAAAATTTGAAACGTGCTTAATTTCGCAAATATAGTTTGATGAGTAATCGACACGCGATACCATATGGCCGCCAGGAGTTGCTGGACGTGGGGATGTGCGACGAATTTTTTCTGTTTATAACGGATGGCCTGCTCGAGCCTGGCAAGCTGCTTGGTCGGCTCGGCCGAATGATCGTCTGGGTCGTAGTTCAGAATTGTGTTCAGCTCGGACGAGCTGCGAGTCTGCTGCAAAAGGTCCACTGCGAATCTGAAAAGTACGAATGAGCGTCGTTTAAATTTTAACATAATAAAGAAAGAAAGAAGAAGCTGCAAATGTGGCAAAAAATTCATTCGCGCACTAACTTTTCCACCTGCTTGCGCAGCCGCAGGTACTCGGTGCAGCTCTCGGGCTCGGCTAGCGCGAGCTCCCTCAGTTCCCAGCTCAATTGGAAGGCCGTCATCAGGGGATCGGGTGAGCTCAGGGCTATTAAACTTGGACTGGCCAGGGCCCGGTACTCGGCTATCCGCGTGCTCGACAGCCTCAGAGGATCGCCTGCATGCATCAAGAGGACAGCGTTAAATTAAACGTCAAACAACTATCTCTGCGGGCGCCGCGCATGCAGCATTCAAATTCAAGGTGAAAAGGATTTTTACGTATCTATGCGTTTTTCATATTCACCTGTTGCCGCGCTGACGCAGTCGGCGCAGCTGCACTTGATGTCGTGGGGCATTGGAAGCGTCGCTCCTCGATCGAGCAGAAGCTTCAGAATCTCGTAGTTGTTCTTCTGAGCTGCGAGGATCAGCGGTGTCATGTCCGGTGCGTAGCGGGCTAGTGACGGGTCTACCTTTTGCCAGCTGTGCACTACGTCCGCGTTACCTACAAGTTGGTGTTGTCTTTTTTTATTCAACTCAATGTAAAAGAAAAGTGCGGGGATCAATCTAATTTCGCGGCCTCTCAAACATTGTACGAGATGACCGATGACGACAAAATGAAGTCTCGAGAGGGGTATGTCGAACTTACAGTTGCCACCTGCCGCCTCGATCTCGATGTTTCGCAAGAGTTCCTCGTGCTCGAGCAGCAGCTCGACGGCCTCGACGAATTCTTGATTGATCGCGTGCAGGAGCGCGTCCTTTGTCTCGACGCCCATCACGATCAGCAGCTCGACCATCTCCAAATTCTCCGCCTCGATCGCCAGTGTCAGAGCGCCACGGCCCAGACTGTCCACGCAGTTTACGTCTATCGACTTGTTGTTCTGACAATCGAAATAGAACAAGTAACATTAAATTGAAGCAGTGCAAATATTTGTCAAAATGAAAAAAGAAAGAGCGTGTCGTCAACCCCATCGGCACAATCGCGAAGTTATAGGAATGTCTGGCTAAACCCTCGCGAAGCCGTATATCATACTGCACTCTCGACACACTTGAGCGTCTGCTTGGCGAATCGCGATACCTGTATATTATATACCGTACCGATTTCCCAGCAGCCTGCAGTATCCTTCTGACATTGGGCAAGTCGCCTCTCTCAACCGACAGCAGGTATTTCTTCTCCTCGATACTGAGCGATCTCGGCAAGTGGAAGGCATAGTGGCTGAGCCCGCGTTTCTTCTCGGGCGCCGCCTCCACCTCCTTTTCGCTCGCCGTCATTATCTTCACTCGGTCCCCTATATTGAATATATATGGATGTGTATATAGGTATACGCAGTCCTCTCGCACCCACGCACGTATACAAGAGCGATGCACACGCGCACTATATACCTATACCTATATTAGGTATACATGCAAAACGCGTCTTCGTTTTCCTCTACCCGCGCGTCAGCGCGCGAAAATCCAACTGGCGATGCATCGTCACGCGCGCGTCTCTTAGACGGAAGCTTATATACCTACCTACGACTGCGAGAAAGAAATCAAATTAGTCCGACTTAACCGAGACCCTATTGTTTATTCTGCCGCCCTTGTAATTTTTTTCCTGTTGTGTGTACAACACGATGTGCGACGCTAATTTGCTTAGCCTCGCATATCTCGTTAGTCGTCGACGGCGGCGGCGGCGACGACGACGACGACAACGTTATTGCACGTGAGTGCGCCCCTGCATGTGTGTTCAAATTTAGAGGGGGCACGTGGAGGCAAACACGTGAGCTTCGCGGACTTTTACACTTTCGCTGCTGCAGAGGTGAAATTTTGTGCGGAATATGCGGCTTCGGTTGTTATTATTACGACGTATATCGTGCATATACATACGGCGCTGAAGATTACTTTTGTATGGATGGGGTATTTTTCCCCCAACAGAGAGCACAATATTATTTACAAAGGGCACATCAACTTTTTTTAGATCGTGACGTCGCGTAAGCTTTTCCTTCTCCTTCACCGCCTCCGTGACGTCAATAACTCTCTTTCTCTGCAGGATTCTTAAATCTTCCTAACTATAATGTACGCATTAGATGTATACTCCAGCATCTTGAATGAATTTGTCGCGCAAATATATTTAGAAAAGGATGGAATAAAAAATGCTCTTGTTTACTTATTTCATCCACTCTCATCCAATTTGAGAATAGCTAATCGGCACGTTCGATGTAAATAAAACCAAGAGAGTAGCCTTAGAATCTTGACCTGATTGCGCGAGCACCGATCGCGAGCTTTGTAAACACGCATTGCGGATAAAGAGCCGGACGACATATACCTCTATATTATATTATTATATTATATTGATATTGGACTTTCTTTATATTTAACAATGCGTAATTTTCCAAAACCTCAACATCACCGTTCGCTGTATACAATTGCAGTCTCAAAGAGATTCGCGTGAGAGCTGATGGATTTTGCTGTAGTAAGCGTATGAAAATTGGCGGTTTTGCGGCACATCGGAAACGCGTCTCGCTTTCTTGCTCGGCGATGAATGCTAATGCAATTAGGCCTTTTTCTATAGACGAAAATCGCGCGCGCTGCACCTTTTTTGAGAGGAAGAATTCGTTGTACATCCTGATGGATTTTCCATTTGCACCGACTTAAATAATACTTTTATATAATAATTTGAATATTGATCGCGTGTGAAATCGATTACATGCGGAGGAGGAAAGCTGTTTTACTGCAGTCTATCTTTATTGAATACTTATACAATGGCCTCGCTGAAAAGTATACTTTGCAATAACGAATTGTTTTTTCTTCTCGAGGAAGTAAGTACAAAAGCTCGTGTATATATATGTAACGCGCAGTTATATGCGTGCATGTGTATACCACCTGATCCCTCGGCGGTGACGCATTCTCGCATACGTATATACGTCGCTAATACCCTGTTCACAACTTAATGCCCGCTATATCGATCTACAGCCGTATTAAAATACACCACGCAGATTGCAAAAAAAACATTGTACATAACAATTAACAATCTGGCAATACTTACAAATATTGTATTATCTCTCGTCGTCGAACAGCGGTTCCGGCGAGTAAAAGGCCTCGGACAGCGGAACCGTGTCATCGCTCGTCTCCGCAAAAAGTTGCCCCGTGAAAAATCGGCCGACGGCTATAAACCGGCCGTTACTCCGCTCATCCTCTTAGTCGACGATTAACTCGCTCAGTGAGAATTCAACTATACATAACTCATCCTTCTTCGACGAAAGAATAGAACATTGATAAAGTATTAGTATACAGTTGTACATCAGTGTTGTGTGCACACATGCGTGGCAGTAGCAGCGATGATAAATTGCATCAAGAATCGGGCGGTGTTACTGCTGTTGATTTGGGCGGTGTTGCAGTTGCAGTGCGGGACCGGTAGAAAAATTTACAGTAGACCCCTCAAGTTCAGATACGCCCAGGAGGACCAGGAGACCTCGGACACTAAACACGAAGGTCTGCGCTTTTATATTTGCAGGAATTCGCTCTTTCTTTTGCCATTGACCTAGTAGTGCGTGAATCGCGTGTATGTATATATAAAGTTTAGACGCGCATTTGAAAGAAAAAATCTGATTAAAAGCTTGGCGCATATAGCTGCGGGATAGATATACTTGTCTTTTTTAGCTCCTCCCAACGCGATACTTTGATATTACAAGCCCCTTTTTCCCAGATAAGCACCATCACGAGCCTGAGAAGCACGAGGAGGAGAAGCAGGACGAACATCATCATGGCGAGCATCACGAGGATAAGGGCCACGAGGGCCATAAGGTATTATATTGTATGATGTTATATACGTTATTGGAACTTGTCTCTACTTTCACTTCGCATGCATAGAATATAATCTTCGCCGCTTCGATGCTTGATGATGTTACGCGCGCGATGAAAATTGAGCGAGAAAATTGAAAAATCGACGTAATCGTCGCAGGGTTATAAAAGTTACCACGAGCTGGATAAGGCGGGAAAGGAGCACTTGGACAAAGGGGGTCACAGCCATCACTACGAGGAAGAAAAAGACCACGGGGGCGAGAAGCACGAGGAAGGAGGCCATTACAAAGACCATCACAAGGGGGAGAAGTCGGAGAAGTCAGCGGAGTTTGAAGAGGATGCGAAACATCAAAAGGGCCACAGCACCAAGGGCGAACATAACATATTCAAAAAGGCTTGTACTTTTTTACAAAATTAGCTTCCACGCCGCAGCACGCTATTTTATTACACGCTTTCGTTGCTATCTCCATAGGACGAGTACGAGAAGAAGCACGACTTTTACGACGAGTTTCACGAGGGCGACGACCACGAAAAACACGGCGGTCATCAGGTGCACCACGATCATCACAAGGGTGGTCACAAGAAGGGGGGACACGAGCACGCCGGAAAGCACGAGGTAATCAGATACTTTTACAATTGAACGAGAGCATTTTTCTTTTTTTTTAACTGAGATTATATTATTATGAATTTTCAGGAGAAGAAGGGCCATCACAAGGAGCATCATCACGGTCAGCATCACCACGCGCACAAGGGTCACGAGGAGAAAGGAGACCACTCGCATCATCAAGATCATCACGAAAAACACGGAGAGGATGGCGGTCACGGGATGGGAAAACACTGGGAGCACAAGCATCGTCATCACTAGATTATTAACGTTTTACCTAACTTTTAAGCCTCCGAAAAGACTGATGTGCTAATTGTTCATAATGTATACTTACATTTGAGAATCAGTAATGCTTACGTCATGCTGCTACTCTAGCCAACGTTTTGTGAATATACTCTAGCGTAAATAGTTGTAGAATTTGTACGCAAACGCTTGCCAGCAACGAAATGTGATTAAAAAAAAGAGAAAAAGAAAAAAAAGAATCTCACTAAAAGTTATTTCTCCGATCGAGAATGGGGGGGGGTGTTACGTTCATCAGCGCCTGCGTTTTGCAACGAGATCGATCGGCCAGATAATGTACGGGTTACGATTGCGAAATGCACGCGGCGCGCTAAAGAAGTTTGACTGATCGACACACCGCGGGTAGAGTTAAATCACTCTCGATTCTCCTCGGTTTTTGGAATCGCGGACGAAATCGCGCGGTCGTCTGTAAGTAGATCGATATTTATTAGGAGATCTATATGGGCGGGTGTGCTTGATATACAGTGCCTGATGTCGTCGATTCCATTGTGAATCCGTGATCGGCCGATTCTGGAAAGTGAAAACAGCCGGCGTGAAATTGGTCACACTCTGTTACACCCTTACGCCGGCGCGCGACGTTGTTTTTTTCTCCTCACTTATGCCGTAAATCCTTTGTCTACGCTGCGCGCATTGAATAGGATGAATGCGCGCCGCAGAGCCTACGCCTCCGCGATAACACTCTCTGCTTCTTGATGCAAGAAGGAACTGATCGCGTTTTTCGGCCGTTTCGCGTCTATTGGTAAATAGCATGAGGATGTTTGAAAACAATGCTGTCGGAGTACTTTTGGCTAAACATTGCAATAATGCATAACTGCAGGCGCACACGAGGAAATTTCAATTATGCATATCATTTTTTTATTAATATAGAAATAATTGATTTTGCGTTTTCGCGTCGAATGACGTGGTGATGGAAGGGCGAGTCGGTAAAAAGGAAATTTCTCGTTAATATTGTAACACAAGCACGGCCAACGGCAATCGAGTGGAAAATTAATTATGAAATTCCATAATTTGCCACTACTATGCTTTACGCAGCGACGAATTTTATCAATATATCGTCAACGAATTTCATTTCCTCTTATTATATAGCGCACAACATTGACGCAACGCGCCTTCATCGCTATTGTACACTGCAGCGGCGCGCGAGGGGTTAAGAAAACCGCGTTTCAAAAGTCAAACAATTAAAATCGTTCCGTAAGCCGCAGAGCATTGCCAATCGTAATAATGACATAATTTTCGATCCTTTTAATTAATTGTCACCGAGTGCGAATCGGCGGACCCAAAATGAAAAAAAGAAGAAAAAAAAATGTGACAGACCGTCACGGCAATTTCCGATCCTCGAAGTCCCCGCGTGCAGTCAGGCATCCGACTGTACTCCACATCGCTTGTGCAACCGAGAGAGAAAGGAGGAAGCCAGATCAGAGCTACTGACATCCACCGAGATCAGCTGTGAAATTGTCATATCATTCGCGAACAGGGGGCTTTTCCTTCGAATCCAGACGAAGTGATATAATTGTCGCTGCTCGGCAACAACGAGGTTCAGTACGTACTACCGGTCCTTCAGACGAGGATCATGGCGCCGAAGAGTACGAGGTTCACCGACGCGGCCCTCGTCTTGCTGCTCTTGTTCTCTTTACGCATGGTACTGCGCGGACTTTGCTTTTTATTTTACGTTCCAGATACATAGTGATTCTTGTGATATGGACTGTACACAGTGATTTTGAGAGTGTCGTTTTATCGAGTGATTATATCGTACACCTATATATCTGCAATCGATTAGTGCATTAAGAGATCGAATACCGCGTAAAGCTTCGCTTGATGCCCCGCGAGTGATTGCATTCCATTCAAATCTGTTTCTTGAATTTTGATGTATATATACATATCTTTTTGCATGGTTTGCTCTCTCTCTGTACATACAATGCTGTAAAATTAAGACTCGCTATAATTTAGAGTTAATAATTAAGAAAATTAATTGAGTAAATAGGTATCCCAGTGCTCGGCGAAAAGCGATATCAGTCCTCAAAAGTACAACGCGAGATACCGGGAGAATCAGCCGGCAGAGACGACTACGAGCTTCCCCGTGAACCCTTACGTCTTCTCGGCGGAAGACTACGACGTTCTCCAAGACGCGGGAAGTTTGCAGCAGGCATTATCGATCGTGAGCTACGAACCGCAAAAGATCGAGGCTAAAAAGCTCGAGAGCAGAGCCGTCAAAAGCGACGATACGACAGGTAATATTATATTTTTCACCGCCCACGGGCTTTTTAATGAGAGGACCGCGCGTCATTCAGAAAGCTAATCATCATCCTCTGTGTGTATATTACGGCGCAGAAAAGCCCACTCAGCAAGCCTACTCGCATCGTGCCGGCGCAACGCTGCAGTTGCCTCTCGAAAAGAAGTACTTCGAAGTCCCTCGCAAACAATCAAGGAGCCGCGTGAATAATGCCGAAAGAGCCTCGAGCACCGGCGGCGCATCGAAATTAGCCGCGGAGGCCTCGTCTCCGCGACGAGCTTACGAGCTAGCCCCGGAAAATTCATCTCATCATCAGAGCAGGCAGCTCTTCATCTCGGCCTCGACTCCTTTGCCGCTTTATCCGCCGTTGACCGAGAGACCCGCCGCCTCTAATTTGGGAAGGTCGACCGAAAATTACCAGCAGGTTGCTGCTAAAAGGAAGCGAAACAGAGCTCAGAGGATAGTGGAGAAGGAGGAGTCGCCGCTGGCCGTCGACAGAGTGCCCAGACCGTTCTCGCTGCCGACGGAACAGACTCCGACGGCTCCGACGAGAGCTTCGTCCATCAGGCAGAATGTGGAATTGCTACCGACGGCGCAGCCTCTCGTGGCAACGGCTCCCAGCACCAGGACTGCGACGAGACCCGGACCTACGGCTCCGGCGAGACAGAGCGCTCGAGTGAGGGGTACGACGCTGCAGCAACAGCAACTGCTCCCCGTCGAAGCAAGTTCGAGCCTCTCGACGAGGCTGGACCAGGAGCTGCAACAGACTGCTCCGTACGCGACGGAATTCGCGCATCATTTCAGTCAGCAGGAATTCCCGACGGCAACGGTTACGCAACGTCCGGCGAGGCTGCAGCAGCAACACTCGCAAACGATCCAGCGCTCGATACCACCAGCCAGACAATATCCGTCAGCGCCTGCCTACTCGTACCCCACAGCGGCGGGAGCGACGGGCAGCCGGGAGCAGATCGTGACGTTCCGGCCTCCTCCGCGAAGACGAAACTCGGTACGTCGGGCTACCGCGTCGGCGGAGCAGACGGAGGCCGCGGTGAAGCAGCAGGAGCAGCCGATCGTCTACGCCATCCCAAGACGATCGGATCGGCCGAACGTGGGATCCGTACCGGCCAGACAAGCTCCCACCATCCCAACGACGCGACAGGAGCTTTACACGACGCCGAGCATCCGACAGGATCATCAGACTCTGCCTTACGGAACCGTCCCAACGAGACGGAATCCGAATTACCGGAACGACGAGGTTCCAGCCAGACGCAAGGCTGCTCGGCAGGAGGTACAAGCGGACGTGCCTCCTCCGACTGTCGCAGAGCAGAACTCGGGCACGATGTCTCAGCCCATCCACGTGCCAGCTGCGAAAGGTCGGCGCGGCGCTGCCAAGTTCGTCGACAGCTCCAGCCAGGAGAACAAGGACTACAAGGAGTACGTGATGGACGGCGACTCGAGCGAGTACCCCGACAACAGCAAGGAAAAGGCCAAGGACGAGGGGGCCAACGACAACAAGCAGTACAGCTACAGCCACGTCGAGCGACACGTGGAACCACTGGACGCCTCCAGCGAGCAACGGGCCGAGCAACCATCTTACGAGGTCATCGAGGAGGACGCGCTGGACTACCCCGACCGAACGGCCTTCCGGCAGACGAAGAACTCGCCGGTGCTGCAGAGAGGAGCCCTCAAGCGAGTCGAACCGCCGGCGGACTACGGCGAGCAGCAGCGTCAGGGACTGCTCCGCTACGTCGAGCCTCGGGCCGACTATGACCAGGCGCAGGGTCAGAACGTGAACCAACCCGAAGTGGCCGAGGCGCAGCATCGTCCCAGAGGAGAGGAAGAGGATCTCGTTCAGGAAGCCGATCACCATCACAAGAAGCATCACAAGCCCAAGAAGGAACATCACGAGGCCGAGGAGGCTGGCTCCACCGAGCATCACGAGGGAGAGCACCACGAGCACGGGGAGCACGGCAAGAAGGTACGCGAGAGTACTCCTATAATAGCGTGAAAACTTGGCTTTTACTCGTATGCGATAAATGTATTGTGTTTCCGTCGCGCGAAAAGGGCTACAAGGAGCACCACGAGCACGACGAGGGTGAGAAGGGCCACCACGACAAGGAGAAGCACGACCACCACTACGACGAGAAGGAGGGCAAGGACAAGGAGCACCACGAGGAGGCCGGCTTCCAGGAGCACCACGAGAAAGGCGAGGAAGGCGAGAAAAAGGCCGCCTTCAGCGAGAAGGGACACCACGACAAGGGCCACAGTACCAAGGGCGAGCACGTGATCCACAAAAAGGTAGGTCGAGCTGGCGCGCTTGCAATTGACCACGTTGAATAAGTCGATTAACGAGCTCGAATTGCCATGACGCAGGACGAGTTCGAAAAGAAGACCGAGTTCTTCGACGAGTTCCACGAGGGCGGCGACATGGAGAAGGATGGCGGCCATCACGAGGAGCACCACCACAAGAAGGGCGGCCACCACAAGAAGGGCCACCATCACAAGGGAGAGCACGAGAAGCATCACGGTGAAAAGGGTCACCACGACAAGGGCCATCATCACCACGAGAAGAAGGGTCATCACGAGGAGGAGGGTCACGATCACCATCACCACCACGAGGAGAAGCACGGCAAGAAGGGCGGACACGCGGATCACAAGCACTGGCATCACAAGAAGGGAGACCGCCGACGCTGAGGCGCGAGACTTGCTTTTCCTCGGTCTATACTCTTTGTGAATAATTCTCATTCGATCATTTTATCCTCCTTTCTCTC
>UCOJ01001716.1:0-23032 GCA_900474305.1 Cecidostiba fungosa
TTTCTGGATAGTGAACACCAAACTATGTAAATTAAGAGATCCAGATGCAAACGTGTAGCTCGTCTCTCTCTCGTTCTCTCTCGTATGACCGTCAATTTATTTATTGTTTTTTTAAACAACGTTAACGACAATTAAACAAACAATTGACACTTCGCAATAAATGGACAATAACAACGCAACGGTTTTAGTATATAATCCAAAACTAACCTCTCTATCTGGCAACAGGCAAATCGACGAAAACAACACACATGTAGCGCCAATACATATGTGAGGAATGACGCGAAAAAAATGCCTTCCCGTGTGTCCGGAAATGAGTCAAAAAAATGTTGGCGCACGCGCCTGCAACAGTTTCGTTCCATTTATGTATGCTAAAAAGAGTTCAAAACTACTTTGCAACACGTAAAAAGTGCCTTGTAACACTTGCTTAGGTAAAAAGTTCTCAGCGATTGAAAATAGCGAAGAATTACGAAAAAAGAGACGCATTACTCGATTTCGAAAAGTCCCAAAATTTTCATAATTTTTCGCTATTTTTAATCGCTGAGAACTTTTTACCTAAGCAACTATTTTTAGCGATCTTTTCTTTTAAATTGAAGCTCTTTTCCCGTCCTTTCATCCTATAATTATGGATTTTCCGTTTACACCCTCAGGAATTGAGTACATGACCTTAAACAATAGCTACTTTTCGCATAATTCGAAGGTTTCGCATAGGTCGAGAAAATAGCGTCACAAGGCACTTTTTACGTGTTGGAAAGTTTTGAACTCTTTTTAATATATAGAAATAGAACGAAACTGTTGCAGGCGCAAGCCCCAACATTTTTTAAACTCATTTCTGTACACACGGGAAGGCATTTATTTCGCGTTCTTCCTCATATACTTATGTACACACTCGCACACAATCCATCATCGCAACCCGGAAATTTCCCTCGAATGCAATGGCACTTCCACATCATCGTCCTCGGCCTTTTAATTGCGCAAATCCAGTCGCAGCAAAAAAGGAAACGCCTAAAATTGCCCCGAGGGTACGTATACACACAAGGCCACTATATGCTCGAGAATTTCTAGGCCAGCATTGCTGAGAGCGAATCGTCGTTGAGCTTAGCTTTTTACCTCACACAGAGCCGTCAGTATAAAGGTACTTTGCTCGCGCGAGCTTTTGCTCTTTTTGCCCGAGCGCTATATACTGCGTAAATTAGAGGATCTTTTTTTTGTCTTTTTATTTGGTGAGAGCTAGAGAAGATGGAGTTAAAGAGGTTTTATTGACTTTTCGGGCTTAATTCATGAGATGTACGCGTTCAGTCGATCAGTCTCTCCTGGTTTCTTTTTTTTGTCGAGTGGATTCTGCGTCTTCTTCTGTCTGGTCTTCGTCATCTAAAAGAATAAAGCGCAATTAATGTTTCATTCAACACAGCAATCGAATAATGATCGAATAAACCGCGACGTGCCGACAGAAGTCAGCGAAAGTCGCCCGCGAGATTAGAGGCGCAAATCGAGTTGCAACTTTACCGCGGCGGCGCGAGTTATCAAATCAAATTTCCGCGAGTCTCTCTGGTAACTCGCTTGGCCTTGTAACCACCGGTCGTCGTCGAGGTCTCTTAACTTTTCTTCTTCTTCTTCTTCTTCTTCTTCTTCTTCGTCGATTTGTTTTCTCGCTTCGAAAGTGTAATAAAAATCAACGGCCTAAACAAAATCCCCGAGCAAACGCGCGAGCGGTATGAAAAGCTGAAAGCTCGGGGTGTTTGACGTTGAGCTTACAGTCATCTCGTCTATCAATATTGAACTTTGCCGGGATCAACGAGTGCGATGTCGTTTCTCTCAAAATAGGTATATGAGCATTTCTACGTAAGAAATCAACTAACTCGGTTAAGAAACGGTTCTTTACGACGTTCTGAACACGAGAAAAGTTAAGACAGTTTTAGTTCTCTATAGGCATTTTGCAAGTAAATGTCTGAGTACGCAAACAGAAAATCCGTAAATATAAAATGAAAGCACGGGAAAAGAGCTTCAATTTGAAAAAAAATCGTTTAAAATGTTTGCTTATAATATAACTATTATAACTTGTGATCATTGGAGCGCAAATCAAAGCTCTTTTCTTCTATTTACCTTTAAAAAATTAACATTTCTGTTTGCTGAATAGCCATATACATGGCAATCAAAAAGGGCAAAAGCAGCCATAATTATTGATAAGCATATATTGTAATGTAAATCTTTTAAAGGAAAGTAGAAGAAAAGAGTTTTAATTTGAGCGCGTTAAAAATAACCGCTCGGGTGAAAAGTTATAAGGATTTTAAAAAAGAGAAAGATCACTGGATTTCGTAGAAATGGAGATTTTTATGATTTTGCGTCATTTTCGATCGCTGAGAACTGTTTGCCTAAGCGACCATTTTATACGATCTTTTTGTCAAATTGAAGCTCTTTTCTCGTACTTTCATCCTATATTTACGGATTTTCCGTTTGCATCCTCAGACATTTAGTTCCAAAATGGCTGCTTGTCAAATTAATTTTTCCCCTGTTAAATTCCCATAAGAAAACTTAAACTGTCTGGCAAATATATGCGCCACCTCTTTCGCGTAGGTACCCTATTTTATTAATATCTCACCATGGTATGCCTCTGCGTTCTCTGGAACATCTCAAACTCCCTCGGCGGCAAAAGACTTCGAACTCGTTCCAATCGACGCCCTCCTGGTGTCCTCAGGACAGAATCTCGACTTTTTCTTCAAGCTTTCGCGATTCCTATATATATATATATAAAAGTAATACAACGAAACAAAATTCAATCGAAAAGCAAGTGGTAGTGGTTGCCGAGAACTTTCGAGTCCACCTCTTGTTATCGGGCTTGTTTAATTAAACGGGCGGAGCAACAGCGAAAGGCCGCGTATAATTGCTTTCCGAACCAATCTATACAATCGGCCATTGTGTGTCGTCACACACGCGAAAAGCTCGATATAGAAAGAAAAGGCCGTTTAAAAAGTCTCTCTCTCTGTCTCGCTTTGACACACAAAAGGAAGGCGAGAACTCCTTGAAGCAACTCGCTGAATAAACAAACAAAACAAGAAGTAAGGAGAAGAAGCTTGCAGCCGGGGCGAAACATTTAAACATTCAACCCGGCCCCGAGTGCGCGCCGGGAGCAATAAACCGAGAGGCAATTTTTCCGTTGGTGGCTCTTATCCAACTCTTTTCTGTATACACTGCGACTGCATATACAGCTCTATACTATACGTCTATATATATCCAGCGCCAATTGTTTCTTCTTCTTTCGGGGAGAACGGAAACTTGTATATCCCGCGCCGCGCACCGCGCGAATCTTCTGATTTCGCCGACCGTTTTATTATTGCATCGGTCGGATGGAATTGCGCGCGTATATATGCCGTGTAACCCAGATTGCAAATATATATATGTATATATGTATATATACCATATTATAGGTAATATGCACTTCTGGCGAGGGGATAATTGAATTTCCCGCGGTGATAAGTCAGCCCCTTTAATTAGAAAGCTCTCGATGCCGCGCGCCGCGCGTACGCTGCAGTATTGGATTTTCATTAATAGCCCCGTGGATTACATACGGGTACAAGCGAGAGACCTCGCCCATATAATACCCAAAGTATAAATTTGCTATAATGATATCGAAAAGAAGCACCCACCGTCGCACAATACGACCGATACCTAGCTATAATACACACGTAAACGCATCTGTGCCATAATTTTAATCCGCTTGGCGTTGATATATCGATTTTGCCGGATTTTGCGTGATTACATAGTTTTTCGTTCCTTTGTTACGTATACAGGTGTGTGTATGTGTGCGTGTGTGCGCGCGCGTGTGTGTAGAATTTGACGTGGACTGAGCTCTTAATTTCATATACATCAACCATCAGTCTTATTGTTTGTCGTTAAAACGTTGCGGAGCAGACTGAAAAAGAAGCCGTTAATTTACGGCTGCCAGGTAATGGTCGGTAAATTTTAATCTCCTCTCGCGCTCGCGCGTTCAACAATGGCCTTTCTTGCGCTTATATATGTATATATATATATATCTATCATTTCGGCCGTGTGTGTAAGCCGCGTGGCCGTAAATTAGAAGAGGTAACGTCGTTTTAAAAACTCGAGAAAAAGAGAAGAAAATTTGAAAAAAGGTTATACGTGCAGGGAAGTCGAACGATTCGAATTTTCGCCTCACGTGACCTAACCTAACCTCAGCGCCAATCAATACTCTTCTAATAACTATACCTATGTATATGTAGTGGCGCGTAGAGGCGCTCACGGCGACCCTCGGAATCCAGTATAGCTGTATCCCCAGTATGTTTTGAATGAGCTCACTGGCACGATGCTTGTGATCGAGGTTAGGACGACTCAATGAAACACGTTGTCGTTGCTGCTAAACATGGAGCAGTCGTCGATGGAGGCTATCCCCGACGTTCTCGAGGAGGGACAGGCCAAGATACTGTTGGAGAAGAAGAATGTGTTCTACAATCCGGTCCAGGAGTTCAACCGGGACCTCAGCATCGCGGTGCTGTCCCAGTATTCCAAAGAGAGAAGCAACCAAAGTAGTAACGACTCTGCGAAGGAGAAGCAGAAAGATGATTCGCAGAAGGCTGGTCTAAGAGTTCTGGAGGCTCTATCTGCGACAGGTCTGAGGAGTATAAGGTACGCTAAGGAGGTACCTGGCATCGCTGAGATTGTGGCGAATGACATTTCCATCAAAGCTGTAGAAGCTATCAAGAGGAATGTTATTCATAACGGAGTGGAGAAAATTGTGACACCGCACAATGATGATGCTACAATGGTTATGTACCAAAATAGAAAGACAAAATTCGACGCTGTCGATCTGGATCCCTATGGCTGTCCTACGGTATTCCTCGATGGAGCTGTGCAATGTATCAAGGACAATGGACTGCTGCTGGTCACTGCCACGGACATGGCTGTGTTGGCTGGGAATTCCCCAGAGACTTGTTATGTAAAATACGGTGCTGTGTCCCTCAAGTCCAAGTCCTGTCATGAAATGGCTTTACGAATACTGCTGCAACACATAGCCAGTCACGCTGGGAGGTATGGCAAAGTGATCACACCGCTGCTATCCATCAGCGCTGACTTCTACATAAGAGTGTTTTTGAAAGTCCACACTAGTCAGGCAGCTTGTAAGAAAAACACAAGCAATTTAGGTCTAGTATACCAATGCGTAGGCTGTGAAAGCCAGACTCTCCAGATGCTTGGCACCAATCCATCCAACAACGTCTACAAGCTACCTTGTGCCCCTGTAGTCGACAAATTGTGCTCGATTTGCAATCACAGGCACCACATGGGTGGTCCGATCTGGCTGGGACCGCTACACGACAAAAACTTTGTCCAACAAATCCTGACTCAAATCGACAGTCAAGAAGACAGCAACCTCAAAGCACTGAAGACCCTCAGACGAATCCAAGGTATCCTCCACGTAGTCCACGAAGAACTGGAAAATCCGCTATACTACCAGCTCGACAGACTCACCTCCATAATAAAGTGCAACGTACCACAGATGATGACCTTCAGGTCAGCACTGCTTAACGCAGGCT
The DNA here is from genome assembly GCA_900474305.1 of Cecidostiba fungosa. NCBI lineage: Eukaryota > Metazoa > Arthropoda > Insecta > Hymenoptera > Pteromalidae > Cecidostiba > Cecidostiba fungosa. Next base: position 5,544 of record UCOJ01001716.1, read on the forward strand.
ACAAAGTTTCCTACTCTCACGCCAACAAGACCTCCATAAAGACCGACGCACCCAACCAAGTCATCTGGGACATAGTCAGAGCTTGGGAAAAAGAAAATCCAGTCAAGCGAGAAAAGTTCGAGTCGCACAGCGCAGGACTTGCAATTCTAAACGGCGAGTCAAAAACCGAGGTTTCCTTCAAAAAACACCCGGATGCACTGCCATACTCGCAACAGAAGAAACTTACGCGTTACCAGCTGAATCCCAGCACCTACTGGGGTCCTGGAACAAAGTCTACCACAATGATTCAGAGCGAAAGGGCTGCCGGTAAGAAGGAGAAGAACCAGAACAAAAACAAGAGGAAAAGGGAGCAGAACAGCTCCGAGTCGACGGTCCAGGAGAAGAAGAAAAACGTCGTTGAGGAGAACGAATGACTTGTTGAGAAAAGTTGACGTTGTTAATATTACATTAATAAATTTTTCATTGTTTTGACACATTGCTTTGTCTATTATACTTTCATTGCCTGCAAGCACAAGCATTTTTTTTTCTTTTTCTTATCCTCCATAAAGAAACAAAGGAGAGCAGACAAACCGCGCATGGCTAAAGTCAAAGCGAAAACTCGTATAATTGCTCGGATAACACAAAGGCCCTCATAACCCGAATTATATAGGTACCCGCAAACAATAAACTTTCGGTATATATATGTGTATAAAGCGCGTATAATAATAGCGGCAGTTGCCTCTGCAGTTTCACAGGGAACCTTACGTGATGTGTGTGTGTGTGTGTGTGTGTGTGTGTATTATAAAACACATACCTTTATAATAGTATATAGAGCTTGTTTCTCTCGCAAAAAAAGTAGAAGATGGTCGCACGAAGATAAAATTCAGGAAAAAACCGACATATAAGAAGAAGGGGGATGGAAAGCTCGCGGTGTATAACGTACTTTTTTCGTGCGCCGCGCACTTAGCGAGACTCTCTTTTTCGGGGAATATTCTCGAACGGAGCTTTTGGCCCACATTTTGAAACTTTTCTGACTAATACGCAGCGCGGCGGGGCCACTTATGAATCTGAATTATTAATCCCGGAAATTGAATTCGAAGCGTGCCGCGTACGCTTGGAATTAAAAATTCGCGGTAAAATATGATGTACATATAATAATAAAATACGTAAAAAGTTAATAAGCGTCGCGTCGTGCGGCAGCGAGGAGCCTCACGGGGCCGATTCAAAAACTTTCGTCCCTCTATAGTACACGAGATTTTCTCATGTGCAGACACGAGAGAGCTTGCAAGCTCGTCAGCGTTTTTATAGTCAAATCTGCATAATCACGCGTTTTATTCTCGTTAGCCTGGTATAGCCGCCACTCGATTATTGTTAATTACACTGCCGGCTCGAATCAATCCTTGGCCATCGTCCAATCGCTATACTGAATGCACAGCGACAAAAAGCTCTCTCTCTCTCTCTCTATCGCAGGTTCAGCATCGATGGGTATACGAGATAGGGAGCTTTCGCATTTGCATTTTCTCGATGAATTATTCCGCGCGAAGTGAGTAATGAATTTTTTTAGGTATTACGTGCACGTGATAACGATGAAAGTGACGGATTAGCTTATTATTGTACCTGGTGACACTCTCGGCGATGGAGTACTCTGACTCCTTGCGGAAACCACACATCCTGACGTCGAGTTCGCGGATGGCTCGGCAGGACTTGGCTACGATTTCGAAAGCTTCGCCAACTAAAAGAAATCGAAGTTGTGTGTGAATGATGGTCAGGGGCGTAAGATAGCTAATATATAAAAGTGCGTGTGAGTTATGTCATATACATATATTGTATATACGATATACCGATCGTTCCGAAGTCGTTGTTGGAGAAGTCGAGCTCGAGGCCGGATATAAAGTTGTCGGAGGCAGTGCTGCTGGCCAAAACTTCGGCCATTCCCATTCCGGCCTCGGCTGCCAGGCTGCAACCGCTCACGTTTAGGTACTCCAGGCTTGGGTAGCGAAGTAGTACTGTGTCATGTGAAATGCGGCTCTTCGTTATTTACTTTTGGGTAGGTTTCATGTAGGATATGTCGTTATTTCTCGATAACTATCATCAGTGTATACGCTCTTAGCGGATGTTTTAATGTTGTATTACTTGGTACGTATATCTCTGCGGTACAGTATGACATTTTTAAAATTAGAAAGTCAAAGTCTTGATACATTTACGGTATAAGAAAGCCTCATCGCAAAACGTGACACCCAAAGCTCATCGGATACACTAATTATCTTTACTAGAGACACGACGCTTTCATAACTAAAACTTGGTTTCCGAAAGGATGTAACTAATATAGAAAGAAGTCTTTCAAGTCACTAACACATTCAAGGTGACTCGAAAATACTCCAACAAGTATCGGCAAACAATAATTCTCTTTAAAGATTTATATATATAACAACACTCACGTGCCGCCAGATGCTTAGCCCCCTCATCTCCGATCGGATTGAGCCTAAGATCCAACCTGGTCAGTGTTCTCTTAAGCTCCATAGAATCAGCATCATCATCATCATCGCTCGGCACAAGCAATCCGCGCACGAGGCCAGCCACACCGTTAGAACCGATCCCGTTGTTGATGAGTCTCAAGACCTTGAGCCGTCCGGTCCTGGCTCGCTTGCTGAGGAACGCGCCGATCGCGTGCGCCCCCTCGTCCCCTAATTTGCAGTGCGAGAAATCGATCTCCTCTATCTGTACCATCATTCGAAAGGTGAAGGCTATAGAAGCTCTGATGATCTTGTGTGTGTGCGTGAAAGGGAAGCCGATGTTGGGCTGGGCTACACTCTTACATTATTTATAGTCATTCATGCACAGCAATTCTGATGGGACCACGCCAAGTGCAATTATAGTCGATCGCGTGCAGGTTATATTTGGCTTTGTTTCCTTTGTGTATGGACTTGCCGTTTAAAGAGCTTTTATGGACGCGAAGTGTGTAGGAGCTATATAAAAGACCGACGACGATTGACGGGGAGATGACTATCTCTGCAGCGATTTGAATCGGTATATGTAATACCAAGAATAGGCTATACTTGCGCACGATCGTTTAAACCTTCTTTCAATTCAATTGAAGAAACGTATCAAAAAATCTTGTAAAGGAGCGTTAAAAGAAAGGGAAGGTAAATTTTGTATAATCGAATCACGCTCGACATGCGATAAAGCGTATAAAACGTGGCCGCAGCGAAGCGGTAAAAAAGGACGATCGTTTTGGTGAGCTGAGAAGAATCTAAGGCTATGTGCCAGTAGTCGCCTGCTCAGAGAAGAAGCGGCGTCGGCGGCGTCGGCTTTTTGGCTGGCAAGGCTTAGATTCAATTTGCACTCGACGGCGGCTCATAAAAAGCCATTGCTCTCTCGTGTTGGCGGCAGTAGCAGACTACCTACTTGACCGCGAGTCCGCGCGGCTATTATCGACTTGTTTTTTGAGCCGATCGCGCGGATTCACGTTCTTTCTCTGGGGGTGGCTCGAAAAAGTCGATTGGAAGAAATGTCTGGACTGTGGCTCGATAAACAGAACATTATATATAGAAACAAAATATTTTCAATCAATTAATCACCAGCAAGAAATCCCCAATCCAACTTACGCTCTGGCTAACAGCGAGTCCCTGGAGTATCGCCGCCGCTCTGGGCCTATCCAGACAGCTTCTCGTGAGGCTGAACTTGTTCAAACGCTCGAGTGCCCGGAGGCCCCGGCCGATTTTCCAACTGTCCTCCAGCGAGAATCTGTATTACACACACAAAGCACTTATTGTATAATTGTATAATATGCCAATGCGACAGTCGAGACGTGCTTGACGCGTACAGTTGGCACTCGCGGTCATTCTTCCGGGTTTCGAGAGAGATATTTTTGGATTTTTGCAGAGGCGACGCCAAGTGCATGCGTCCGCGCAGACCGAGGGACGTTTATTCCGTGCTTCCGGATTTAAATATAAGACTTAAATTTACTCACGTAAAATCCTGCCATTCGGCGCCATCGCTCAAGAAAATCATTCCAATATTCAGATAGACCTCCCTGAGACTCGGCAGTTTCTCCAACACCAAGTCCATCGGCAGATGATGCACCTCAGGCTCCTTCAACGTCGACCTATACCCCTCCTCGTCGAGCTCCTCAGCAGCTCTCGGTGCCGTCGTCCTTATCGGCTCTCCTCTATACACGTATAAGGAAAACAAGCACGCTAAAACCACCTTCTTCATCACGAGTTTACTTTTGTCTATTTCGACTCGAGCTTTACGATCGGTAATTATAATTCCGTGGCTCTGTGGCTGGCCGTTCATGGACAGGTTACATGAGTAAACCGGATGAAAGGATAATATGGGTCTATAATTCACTCGTAAAAATACGCATCGGAGAGAGGCTAATAAAAAATGACGGCGCCGATGTTTAATCCTGAAGGAGGTCAAGATATAACCGCAACCCGCAACATTTCCCATTACGCGGGAGATCAAAGTTGTGCATATGTGTGTGTGCGCAGTGTGTGTGTGACCCACAAGCGTCTATCTCTCCTCCTCGACGGCGGCTGCGAATTTCAATCGAAGCTCTCCACCGCATCAAACTTAAATTGCGGACGGCGCCTCATCAGCATCTCTCTCTCTCTCTCTCTCTCACTCTGTCTCCACGATAACCGCCTCCGCCACCGTGCGAGAGATATTAACTTTGTTCCGTCGCTCTCTCTCGGCTAATAAAACTATATCTCGAATGAGTATTTAAAACCATTTCGAAATTGTACTCGTAGCCTACCAAGTCTATTATTTTTTGTTTTTTTTCCGGGTTAAAAAACAATATTTTCTTGTTAATCAACAAAACAACGTCCCAGAGATGTTCATTTTTACATAAAAAGGGGCTATCGAAGATACGAAATCCACAGTTATCTCGACTTTCGCGAAAAGTGGACTTGTTCGGTTTGGCCGGGAAGCCACAGAGATGTTCATATATAGGTACATAGGCGGCCTCACGAAAGTTCAGAGGCCTAATTAAACTTCTCGCAGCCGATGTGCAAAGCCAGAAACCTGTGTGCATACAGGCGTGTCGAGCAAAGTTACATTAACGTGAAAAACACGCTAGGTATGAGAATCAGTGAGAGAGATGGGGACAAAAACGCGAAGCGACTCGTGCGCGCCAACTTCTGTCTATACTGTACACTCGGACAGGTGTAACAAAGAGGACCTTGAATAGGACGAGGCTGTTGTACATACAGTATCGCGTGTTTTCGGTGCACTCTATAGTGTTGCAGCTTCATGTACAAGTATATAAGAGTTTTTGATCGTATCTTCTTCGCTGCACGTTGTATCATATTCCTTTTCTTTCTTTTTTTCAGCCTCGCTGCGGCATTGAATACGTGAATTTTATAATCGTTTCTAATTGCCATGCGGCAGCGTAACATTTAAAATATTGCGATAAAAATGAAAAGTTTAAGTACACGGCTCGACGCTCACCTGAGGGGCATGAGTTGTCGGAGTCTAAGTGTTCGCACGTGCTCGCCTAGCAGCCCGAGTAGACTCTCGCAGTGTCGGCTGAGTTTGGCTGATGGCTGCTTCGCGAAAAGTACAGCATTTGGAGATTCTGCAGGTTCGGTCGACTCGTCGTTGTCGTGCTGGATCGACGTGGCTGGATCTAGAGCTTCTAGCCACTCTGATAAGTGACGCTCGCAGTAGAGACGTAGCCAGGAATTGCCGTTGCCGTGTTCCGATGCGGGATTATCGTTGAACCGCCATCTGAGAATTAATTAATTTTTATAATTTATCTCATATTGAGACTTTAGCGAGAGAAATGATTCATTTATATTTGTACGATCAGAGCCGTTTACATCAAGGCATAATTAGTTTAATTTCATGAAATCGCACGAGTTCAGTCACGTGCCAGAGCCTCTCTCTCTCTCAGCATAATAGTGCTGAAAAGACGGCGGCGCGGTGTGTTCGATCGCGAGGCTGCGCACACATAATGAAATTCGAGTTGACGGGCGTCCAAGTGCCGCCGTCGTCGTCGCCGCGTCGCCGCGCGCGACCGGACTTGGCTCCTCGCCCGAATATCCCCCTACAATCCCTGCATATTCATGCTCTCGCGCTGCACACGCCGCACAGCGACGGGCTATTATTTATCGGCTAGCGCCTCTACTCGTTCTCTTCAAACGATTCAACCTCTCAAGACTTTTACGGATATGCGCATCGGTATTGAGTCAAGGCTAGATACATACTCTCGACGAGATGCGAGTGTCCATGTTGAATATACAGTGTAAAAGAAATAGGTACACCTATATACACATATATAAAAGAAGAAATTCGTTTATACTTGCTCGTTTGAGAAGAATTTTACGACGTGCTTTCTCTCTCGAATGCGGGTCGAGATCCTCCGACGGATGCAGCTTTATAAAATTTAGCTGTCGTCCCGCTGCACACAGTGCCAGTTAAATTCTCCGGCCTTATCGCGGCTGTATATGTATATATTTTACGAGATTTTACGAGACGCATACTCGGAGAATTTGTTCTCTCTATACGCCGATTCAGATGATGAACTCTAATTCTAATATGACACGATCGATCGTCGTCGATCGGCAAATCAATCTTTGAAAGAATTGAAAGTTTATATATATATAAAATGTACACAGACATTTTTCAACTTTAATAGCCCGTCTAGCGGATTTGCATTTTTTATACGCGCGCGAAGCTTTTATTTTTCACATCAGATATAGCTTCGGAAATTTAAATGAGCTCTCGTCTCGTGTCTTTTTTATATCAGCGATGTAGTAGTTACTACTCTACTCTTTCTCTCTCGCGCGCACGGAAATCGCTTATACTTTACGAGCTCTTCGTTTTTCAGGCTCCGCATCGATTTCCCGCGCCGAGAAGCGAATTTTTCAACGGCCCGCACACACGCACGGGGTTGATATTGATATTGTACCTGCGCTATAGTATACACGATGTGCAAGCTATAAACTTGACCGGTATTTACGAGACGCTGTGGAGAGAGAGAGCGAGAGAGAGAGAGAGAGAGACAGGAGTTTCGAAGCTATTGAAAAGTTTGATCCGCCAGATGCTGTGGTTTTGCAGTTTATGTACCGGAGGGGATCTCTTTCTCTCTCTCTCTCTCCTCTGCGCCGATCGAGCTTTTATCAATGATCCGTGCATGTCTCGCTTGATTTTGGTGGGAAATTAAAAAAAAAATACCTTGCTTCGGCGGCTCGTTTCCAGTAGTGCTCATAAGGCACAGCTTTGATCGCGAGATCGAAGGGCAGATCGAGAGGGAGTATCTCCAACAGATGATCCCGATCCACGTCCGTAGGTAACTCCTTCAGCAGTGGCCTATTTTTCCAATTTCGGGCGATAGCGCGAAGCGCCAGACTCTTGAGGTCCTCTGGCTGCTGTCCCCGACGCTGTTGTCTTCCGTCGGTGATGGTCGTGTAACCAGGTTCGTCCCATGTTTCGTCCTCGGCTCGAAGCGTACGACCGAGTTCCGCTGGAAGTAGCTGAGTCTCCTCGGAGCATCTAAATTTTTTAGGAAAATCGTGTCGCGTATTATATAGGCATTAGACCCGATGAGAGGAAAAAAAGCTGTATGGCTGTCGATACCGATGAAGAATGCGCGCAAAAAATTTTCAATCTCGTATAATACGACTAACCTGAACGCCTCGAAGGCGTGGCTGGGTATCGTGTGGGGCGGCCGCATTACGTGTGTTATATCTCTTATACATGTATATATATATACATATCGCTCACGTGGCTATGATTTTGCTTGCGCTGTTGCAGGAGTGTCCCGAGGGCGTCGTTCACGAGGACTCCTTCAAGGACATCTACGCCAAGTTCTTCCCTCACGGCAGTGAGTATGAGATTCTATGTATAACTATAATACTACAATAGAGATTGCTTGGATTACTTGTTTCGCTAAATCGTAAAGAGAGCTTGATTCTAAAGTCGTGCGCGTGAAAATGGATATTGTACGTCAGCGTGCGTGCTAGTATATATTATAATATCTAGATGTACAGAATTCGCTCGCGCGGTTCCGCAATCACTTAAGCGAAAGCTCTCTTTTCTCTGCTTTCACGCTGACCCGCCGCCGCTGGGAAAATTGCAGACTCCAGCCTCTATGCCCACTATGTGTTCAAAGCGTTCGACGTCAACTGCAACGGCGCCATAAGTTTCAGGGTAAAGTGCATTCCTCTGCCAAGCAAACGCATAATTAATTTATAAACAAAAAATTTGTTGTTATGTATGTACAGGATCTGCTGGTGACACTGTCGACGCTGCTGCGCGGCAGCATCTATGAGAAACTGAGATGGACGTTTAAGTTGTACGACATAAACGGCGACGGATGTATAACCCGAGGCGAACTCGGGGAAGTGGTGACGGCTGTGCATGAACTGATGGGACGGAAGCATCGAGAGACAGAAGAGAGGCAGGCGCGTGAACAACTCGATAGGGTCTTCCGAAAACTCGACCTCAATCAGGACGGCGTTATTACCATCGAGGAGTTTATCGAGAGCTGCCTCAAGGTATTATTATTGTTCAAGTATTTTTATAGACAGTTTGACCTTCGCTACTCAATAAGGTCTGTGTATGTGTGTGATTACCGAGGAATTGAGAGAGGGGGTTCGTGACGACCTACGGTTTAAAATTTGAATTTCGTAGCAAAATAGCATATATAAACTACTATGTAAACTATATGGGATCCCCTTAAACGTGTTGTACGCTCAGTAGGTAAACTATACGTCACGCACCCCCTTAATTATCGGTAAGACAGAGCTGCACATCGACAACATACAATACAGTTCAAAGTGTAAATAACTAAAAGAAAACTGATCTTCCAACAGGACGAAGTAATCACGCGATCACTGGCGATGTTCGACTCGGAGCTCTGATCTCCGGAGGACGGCGTCGGGGCCGGTTCAGCGATAACCGGCCCCGGCGTCGTCGGCCGCGGTTCCTCGAGCGGAGGTGCCGTGGGTGGTCCAGGCTCGGACGACCAGTTCAATACCGGCGGCAGCGGCAACGGATTACCGACCGTCGGTAACTACACTGCAGGCGCCTCGAGCATCGTATCGGCGCGCACGCAGATCCTACCGGGTGCCACGACCTCGTCGATCGCCACAATGGCACTGAACTACAGAGCCGGTGCTGGACGAGGCCACTTGCCGGCCAGCGAGGTGCTCTCGGCAACGGCCACCTGGTCGACCTTCTCCTCGTCCTCGCCGTCGCCACCTCCTTATCAGGAGCTTCGTCAGAGGACCGCCAACCCCAGCGGACTCGGCGCGCCTGCTGCCGCGGCAAGTGGACAACCAGGCACCGGAACCACCGCTACCTCGTCTCTGCTCTGCTAGAGCTCTGTTGCCCATCAGCTAGCTCGTATAGTTTCGCCAGCGCGGGGCCGGTGCTTCGGCATTTTTCTTCGACGCAGGCGTAGCGCGCGGCGGCCCTCGATCTGGGATAATCGGAATAAACAATGTCTTCCCGTGTATATTGTATTGAAGAAACAGCATCTTCGAATTCGCGCGATCGCGAAAAATCTTCTTTTGTAAATAATCGAATCGGCAGCGTCAGTCCGCCCTCGCGAGCGCTAATAATGTACTGCTATAATACTGGCGAAACTGGAGCGAGATGAGCAGTGTAAAGGTGTAGCGGAGAGCGAATCGAAATAACGGGAGAGAGAGAGAGAGAGAGAAGCCGACGGTGCACCGTTACATATGTACGTAAACGAAGAATAAATAACGATCGCCGTAATACACGTTGTTTACGCGACTTGGCGCGAGCTTGTAATAACAAACGAGCTTTCTCGCCGCCGCTTGCGTTCTTTCTCTCCGCTCCGAGAGAGGTGACCCCGCGACGATCGACTCAAGTTCGAATGCTTCTTCTATGTTATATACACCACGAAAACTTACTCCCGTCGCGATATACAAGTTTATTGAGATAGAAGCAGAGAAGCCAACGAAACTGCGGGAACACGAATAGCAATCGTTAATCGACGAATTGTATTATCTAAAAAAATCGGGAAACACTGTAGGCAGGCTGAGGGAGAGAAAGAGAAAAAACGAGTGGCGAGATTAATTATGCGCGAAAAAAAGTACGATTTAATAACGTTACGAAGTATGATGAAATGTGCCAAATCATTTTAGGAATTAATAAGGCGCGACACTATATAAGAGATAAGAAACAAAACAAAGTTAAATTAATAAGAGGACAATTATTAAAACTACGTTACATATACTACGCGTGGCTGTGAATCCAAGAGCGTCCAAAACAAATGTAGTCAAACAAACAAAAATTTAAACAAAAATGCAGGGATAATGCGCGACGAGAGGGATATAGGAAGAATAATCGGACGAGAATCTCGCGCCACCATCCGAGGAATCGCGTTCTCCTAATTTTCTTCGCGTTATATATGTATATCAGAAAATGAAAGAGTTTCTAATGCAAGCGAGTGCGACGAGGTATACTCACAAAGATATACATTATATATGTATCATAAACGAAAAAACCTTTGCAATACCCGCGCCTCGAAGTGATGCACAGTATAAGAGTTCAGCCGGATGACTAATCGAGCGTCTGTATAAAATAATCTGCATGTTATGAATCCGAATTGCGAGAGAAAGAAGAAAGAGAGCTTGTGACAGGCCGTCACGTATGCGAGGAGAAGTCGACCTCTATGTCCGCTCCTTCGCGCGATTTCCGATAAAAAGCGCTTCGCGACTGTGTATTTTGCGCCATCACACTTCGATTTCGACGGTCAAGGATGTTATACATACACTCTGCTCTTATAGTGAATTGAAGTGTATAAAAGTATGTATAACAAAAATTAGGTTTTCTTAGCCAGTCAGTTTAGCTCGTCTCTCGATTAAAAATCGTGTTATCAATTTTCAAAGTATCGATTAAATATGTGTGTGTGTGTGTGGGTGTGTAGGCGAGTAATCAATGAAGAAACTTTAGAGAGCGATCATTTCCGAAAAAAAATTCAAGTCGATGTCACACATTTTGTAATCCAGTTTTGATTCGATTCCAGTCGAGGATATTAAACGGCACATTCTCTATAGCGGAAAAAGAAATCGTAGTAATAATTTTATCGCGTACGGAGTCATATTAGGAGAATCGAATTCTGAGAGAGAAAGAACAAAGAGTATTGTAAGCCTGTTCCTCGCATCGAGGCGTGACCGATCGCAATCGATTATAATTAACACGAGTGTTCGCGAGTCACCTTCGAGACTCTGTAGATACGTACAACGCTCGTTACAAAGGGCAGCAGAAACTGTTCACGAGAGAGTATCGACTGATCGATACCTGCAGCACATGAGACTCTATATATACTATTATATACCGTGTGTGTCGCTCACGTATACGCGCGATTGTTTCTCGTTCTTCGAAAATCAAACGAGTCTCTCCCGTTTTCGTTCCGCTTATATACGTATACTTGCAACGCTCGCACGCGAGACATGTTGAAAAATAAAGCGCGGCGCCCTACAAACACAGTTATGATGTGTCAAGCGAGAAATTTCACGGAGAGAGACGGTATACATATATACTGCCGGACGGAATTATTATACGCTGTGCGACAGAGCAAGAGACAGAGAGATGAAAACAAGTCTCGAAAGGGAGGATGCGAGGGGAGTCATTTTAGGCGATTAGGCGCAGCCACTAGCCATTCGTACATAATTAATTATTAAACGAGAGCAGAGTGTTACAAAAGGGAAAAAAACAATTGATGAGCTAGGCAGAATAAGGAGCAAGGAATTCATAACTAGAGTGAATCAATTTTGTAAAGTTCGTCGTCAGGGTAGCTAGTCGATTAAGCACGTTAATTACTATTATACGAATCATTATTGTATATCACAATTTATCGATTAACCGAGCAGCAGATTTATCGTTAGAGAATTAGAGAGTTTTTGACCGATGTAATTTTAGGGACTCCGAAAATAAAACAAAACAAAAAAAAAAAAGAAAAGAAGAAGACATTCCGCAGACACTTGTTACGTTTATCTCTATCTCTCGTTATTATATAATAATCTATCTATAGTGCGTAAAAGGACTAAGACGAGACGAGGTGTGTAGGTGATATTCTTTTGAGAGAGACATCATTATTACTAAATCGTCGGCGGGAGCATTTTAAATAGCGAGTGTGTCGTATATAGTACGCGTAGGATCGCTCCAAACACGGAAATTTGCTTTACGCCATGTGTTATATATGGCTCCATTTTAAATAATTTATGTATAGTTGCAGGTCTTTGAGGAAATCAAAATATTTATAGTTTGTTGTACGATAGTAATAAAAACCGAATTGTCGGAGTCCGAGTATAGTGCACTGGAGGAGATGTGCTTGCTGTACGTGCATACGTAGGCGTACTAATTCAGAAAAGAGACGAGGTTTTCCGACGTCGATGCAGACAATGAACAACACCAAACTAGTTTAATTAGAAAAGAAAACGACACTCGTGTGAAGTATAAATACTAAAAAGGATAATACAAAAATCAGCGCTCACACCGAGGAAAAAACAACAAATCAATGAGTATACTTACTTCGAACTTATCGATCTTCAATCGCTAAAGACACTGTGTCTTTTATTATTATGAACTTGGTTCTTACAAGCACTCGAGAGTTTGTATACTTGGACTTGTATACTAAGCACTTGTTATGCGTTTACTCTTTAAAAAAGTCAAGGTACTTTTCACTCCCGGCGAGTCTAATCTCTGCCGTTTTAATTCAAAAAAACACAAGAGAGGATATCTTTTAATATACACACGAAATTTTTAAAACCTGTACATGCATACCACAAGGTCTCGTTCAGAAATCAAACTTATTTCAATATACTCAGAGAGAACGTGAAATTTTATCACATAGTGAATTCTAGCTTCGTAACAAAAAAGAGACAGTCGATGATTGATTTGGCCGTCATGATGTGCAGACAATTCGAGGGGATGAGACACTTCACTCGTAAATTAGGAAATTATGTGCATACAAACATCAGGCGCGTCGTCAAGGTCTCGCGTCTCCCTTGACGACCGATCTACGTTTTTCCCGTTCGATCAAACTCTCGTCTTCTTTGCGATCTCACGTATATTAAACCTAAGGATGACACGACTTTTTTTCTTCAATTTCAAATGTTGTATAACGACGTAATTTTCTACCAACAAAAAACTACACAAAATTTATTTTCTTCCTCATCCACGATAGTTTGTCACCTCGGAGGGATTAAATTTCTTCCCTTTTTTATTCATCCACGTGCGCGCGACACACACTCCACTCGTAGATGCTCGGACGCGCCCTCGACGAGACTCGAGCCTCTTTAATTCTTCTCTCGAGCACTTTCGCGCGCTTTTCCGCCGTCATTGTGTTCCCGCGCGCGCGATATATGCGTCATTCCCGGGGATTCTTTCCTGTTAGTATTATATACACGTATATATTACTTACATATATATACATGCTCACTTTCTCGCGCGAGTACTTTTTTGCTCGGCGACGAGGGGATTTTACGACAGATTTTCTACACACAAAAAAAAACAAAAAAAAAACACTTTGCAGACGCTGTTTCCAATTTTTTCGATGATGCGCGAATCTGTATGTTGCAGTATTATATTCTTTTTATCTGGTGCTGATCGGGGTTCATTGTTGATTATTAGGGGAATGTGCAACTATAGCTGATGTTATATATTATATACACACTTGACAATTTTAAATCTCTGCTGTTTAGAGTCGTATATCGAAGTATTAATTGAATGATGTTATGACGTAAATACCCTTGTGTAGCATTAGTTTGTGATTAACGGATCGGTTTACTTAGGAAGGTATTTTTAAATCTGAAAATTGTGAAATTTTTAACGCTTCGATGAGTCCAAAAGAGAGTAACACACTGTTTAGGCTTGAAGATATAAGCTTGTCTAATATACGTACTATACTGCTGTATTTTCGCGTACACGAGTCAATAAAGCACTGTAGCGAAAGAAAAGTATAGAACTAGCTTATACTTCTCGAAGTAAAATCTAGAGAAGACTAGCGCAGAAGAAAACAGTAGGCATCACTTTGCCTTTGTAGTGAATAATTGATCCGTATGAGCAAAACGATTGTGTAATATTTCTTAATTTATGCGGTTGTAAAACTGTCGATCATTTCCTCGGTTCTTCTTCGAGTCAATATATGTATTATGCAACAAACTAACGCGACCAGTCGTACGATTTACAGTAGGAAAAAAACAATTACGGAGTCAGGAAAGCGAACGATGTATAAATTGAGAAAGACACGCTTACTGCCAACCCGATCAAAGTATACCGGAAAGAACAATGAAGAGGTTGAAACGTGAATGCGTAGTCGCTACACTTACGTCGAATTTTTGTAAAAAAAAAGAAAAAAAAAACAAATGTGACGCCAACTTTATAAATCGATATAAACTTTCTAAATAAATACATACACAACTAAACGAAGCAAGGATAAATAAAGAAAGAACAAAAATTTTTCAAGTAGCTTCGCGACTTTTTCGATTTTGAATAAACAGCTCCACGAACACACGTATTGAGAAAATTTAACGTAACTTTGCCGTTTCTCCGTTTCGCGGAGCGAGACAGAAAGTTGAAAAGCTTCAAACGCGGAACTAAATATGCAAGAAAAAACAATATGTATATAAGAAGCGAAAGTTGAAAAGAAGTTTGCTTCGCAAAGATTAACCCGACTGCACAGTATTGTTTTTCCGCAATAATAAACGAGATTTTATCCCAGAGACAAGCGAGAGCCGGCACATGATGTTATGATACATGAATATATGAAAAACATTCGATTTCGTACCTGATTCATGATACTTTAATTATCTAATTTTAAGCTACTTTTGTATATCTGTACGACAAAAATACTGTGCGCAAGATCGTTGTCCCGATTCTCGCTCGAAATCTCCAAATTCAAAGCAATAAGCAATAAATAATCTCTCGCGCTATAACTCGTATACAAATTTTCCACCTGCCAAAATATATAAAGCTCGTCACGAGAATCGGGAAGACGGTCCGTCGATCTCAACTGCATCATTCCCTCGATATATCGTCTATATTAAACTGTATACACTTTCATTTCCAAGCGCCTCGTGTATTATGAAAGAAAAAATAAGAAAAAAATTAGCCATCAGGACCCGAGAGCGATCAAAGCAATTGTTCCCCCCCGAACGCGACACGTGTTGTCCGTCAAGTTATATAATTCTAAAAAGAGAGGACGAGGTAAGACAGGATCGTTCGGTTATGGTATATTACAGCACAGCAGCTCTCCCTCTTTTCGGGCTTTCGGCGAGTGTGTGAGAGAGTATGTAACGTTATGATTATGTGGTGTGTGAGATTATAGGGCGAGACAACGTTTTCCACACGACGAGGTGGTAATATCAATAAATGTTAATGACATTCAACGATGGCAGCTGTGAGGCTGCTTTTTGTCCTTCATTTCTTGCCCTTTTATAATATGTATGATATATATCCCGCCTTATACATGTAATACTGTTTTTACGTTCTTCTGACTGGAATTGAACTTTTTTATTTTTCTGGCCGGTAGACCTTTGTGTTTCCTTTTTCTTTGACTGATGCTTTTTTCATCGGACATCAAAGTGAAAGTGAAAAAAAATCAGTGTGCGGTATACACTAAGAAAAAAGTAAGCTCGCGGTCGCCTTTTGTAATTTGAAATTACTTTTTTTCGTGTTGAATAAATTTGAAAAAAATTGGCTCGTAAAATCTGCATGGAAAATAATACCGCACAAGTGACACGACTCATCCTGTATTATAGACGTAACGATTTGTTTTTATTTCAAAGACAAAAATAGGAACACAAGGTACAAAATTTAAATAGTCGAGTGGCGCTATCTGTCGGAGAACGCGGAACTCGCCCCTTGTCAAATTTGGCGCCAAGTTATACGCAGCTCCCTACTAAGCAGTAAGCAGACTAAGCTCTTTTGACGTGCAAACAATCAAGATTTTGTGATCGTTTTTTTATCTATAATTTAGTCCTCGGACTGCTGTACTCGTTCATGATTCCCTTCCTGCAGACGGAAAAAAGTTCCGTGACTGACGAGCACGATGCCGAGCGGTAAGTAAATTCGTTATTCTCTCGATGTTTTCATTGATGAATTCAGAGAAGAGTCTATTTTGAGGTTAGGTCTAACGGTCATTATTTTTTTTTAATATATGAACGTTATTTAGAAGCCAACATTTTTCATTTACCAATCGTTTATTTATATTATACAAACCAGTTCTTTAGCAATTTTTATACTCTTCTTTTGTGATTTTGTGAAAAATGTTTGGACTGATTAGTCGTAAAACATATGACAGTAAAAATATACTTAACAATTGTATTTTTGCAGTATCTTTGAATGTCAAGACTCGGATTAGCTATGTCATCAAGAGATTCAAATTTGAAGAATTGGAATCAGCCGTGCTACCATGTTTTCCTGAACTTTCCTGGGAGCAAGTAAAATCAAAGCTAGTGAAAAACCATGAAAGTCTTACAACGCCTCATGCCCTTAAAATCATTGAGGAAGAAATTGCAGTATGTGTACACCCATTTTTTAATCACAATTATGTTCAGAAGCAATTTTAAGAATAATAATTTGCATTAATTTTACAGAAGAAAAAATTATCAGAAAGTATTTTGAAGACTCGATTAGCAACACTAGAAGTTATTGGTAAGTTTTAGAATCAAAGATTAATGAATCTTTTTTTACCTAAAAATAATTAGTAACTATGGTATTGTAGACGTGAGCAGACATTACAAGAGAAAAGTTTGGTACACCTACGAATTCAAGAGCATAAATGAAAGCAGAGGTGATCCAGATGACATGTCACTTGAGGAAATAGAAGATAAAATAAAGCAGAGCTTTGATGTGTATCAAATGGAAATGGAAGTGCAAGCTGTAGAGCACGAGGACATTGTATTTTTATCTATAAAGGATAAACCAAAGAAGAAGAAAATGAATAATATATTGCCGACATATTTCTCTTTCATAATGAATGAAAATTTCTTTTTCTGCTCGAAAAAAACTGTTATGAAGAATATACTAATGGCAGTAGTTGATGGAATGGGTTACAAGAGCTGTAAACTAGTGAAACTGACAGGAAGGGATATTCCTTCTCTAATACAAATGCTGTTGACTAGAAAAGAGAGTGGTACCGTGAAAGCACCTTTGCCATTTCATCCAGCAGCTCCCATATCAACGTGAGTACAAATCATTATTAATCAAATAAGATAATGTTGGTTTACAAAACGTTTAAAATATAAAATTTTTCTTTCAGATTACTTGGTCTTGACTTCACACAACATAAGCAACGAGAAGAATATGTTGACAAGTGTTTTGGAGAAAACCCACCAACGTTTGAAATATTAAAAGTCAAAAGTTTAGATCAAAAGTGGATAAACGAAGAAGCTGTAGAAAAATTACCAGACGAAATTATTTTCACAGGGTAAGTTTTCATATATAAATAAATATACTTTTTACAACACATGCACGATTTTGGCGTTTTTTTAGCCCTCAAAAAAGGAACTAAAGTAGTCGTTTTC
>UCOJ01001717.1:0-23002 GCA_900474305.1 Cecidostiba fungosa
TACTAATTGTTATAAGTAATTTAGTTGTTTTTTCGTCTGCTATTTTGTGGCGCGAAATTTGAATTTTTAATTGACTTCCGGACCCCCTTAACGGCAGATATGTCAAAGATTCGTTGGATCATTCCAATCTCGATCTTGCTGAATAATTTCCTAATTAGCCGTGAAATGTCGAAGCGTGTTTAGCTGACTACCGATAACACCGGTATATATACCTACATATTTGACGCATAATAATCGTGTGACAAAAGCGCAGTGCTATACATGTGCAGCGTGGAATTGGCGTGATTAAATTGCAGCGTTGTTATACGGACGGATGGATGCGGCCGATGGTGTATATGTCGCAGTGATTTTTCAGCGGTTTGATCGCCGACACACGTCCATTATGATTTTAATCGGTTTACAGCGCGCAGATAGATAAATGGGCTGCAGGTTGAGGTAATGCGGAATTTCTCGTGTTTCTGTTTTACAGTTATAGGTATGCGATCTACCATGTTTTTCGAAATTTTACGCTATAAACGCGATTCCGATTAAAATTCTGTATGAAAATGTAACAATGAAAAAGTAGAAAAGCTTTTATTATACAAAAAGCGCAGATGAAAGCTCGCAACTATATAAATCCAGATAAAGCACTATATTCATCTCAAAACAGACACAATGAGAGACCGTCACTTAAGCGTCAACTGCTTAATCGAAAATCCAACAATAAGAAGCTGTTAATCTCCACTTCATTGTCCATCCCCAATATACAGCCTCTCATTCACTGCAAACCTCTTTTTCTCACCCAGTCGATTGCTTCCTCTCTCACTCCTTTTCGATTCACTTAATTGCAAACTCGTCTACCCTCTCTCTCTCTTCTCAGTTCCGAAGAAAGATCGAGAGAGAATACACCGCTGCGCTGGTTCACAAAAAAAGTCGATTATACATCCCTCTCTTTTATAGCTCTTAGCTCTCGCGAGCCATTATACGCTCCATTCCGTGATTGTCTCATCAGGCGTCCGGTAAAGCCAACACAGTACTAACCCATCAGTACGAAGGCAACAGCGCAGTTCCTTCTTCCGCTTTACATCGAAGGAAAAGCGAACAACGACTTCGAATTCGATTCCGTCTCAATCTTCTGCGCAGTGGCAGAGACGGAAAACTATAGACTTTTACTTGTTTTTCTCTCTCGGATCTTGAATATCGACGGAGTTCTATATATAAAAGAGGTCTTCGCATTCCTCTACTACGTTGAAAAATTCCCATCACGACATCAATCGCAATCAAGCCTCGAAAATCACGTATATGGGAGAAAAATCCGGTCCAGGCACACATAGAGAGTAGCGGATTTTCGTCCGCTCACGACTGATTGATTTCAGCAAATCCGCCGCAGCTGGAAAAACGAGTTTTGTCATGGAAGCCCCTTTCTCACAGTATATGTATATATACCGCAATATAGTAGGTAACGAACTGAGGATATTCGCGGCTAGCGGAAATGGAACGGATTATAGCTGCTGAGAAAGAGAGAAAAAAAAGGAGAGGAGATATCCCTTTCCTCGTCGCGCGACTCGCGTCATCTCGATTATAATGCCGGGATTTGCGTCCGTCTCTCCGAAGCGAGGGATTTGCCTTAGGGGATGGATTTATTCTTCACTCCAGGAGAAAACGGGATCTTTTCAGTATAGAAGAGGAGAGGGAACGAGATTAGAGGTGTCGGTTCGAAAATTAGGAGTAATGGCCGATGATGGATTGATCGGAAGGCAATTTATTATAGCTACTTATTCTATATATCATATACGAGAAGAAGCTAAAAATCAAAAAGTTTTGCTTAGTTAAATCTCAAAGTTTGACTGACACCGAATAGATAGTATAGCATCAGTCGCAGTGGAATATCGACAGATTTTCCCGCGCGACGGCCTTTGAAATATAAATAAAGCCTTTCGAGTTTCAACGTACATATACCGACACAGATAAGACAGCTGATATTTCGGTAGTCGAGTCGGTACACTTACAACGCACGGATCTGTCTATTTAGAGCTTCGCGGAAACGTCAGGTATATATAAAGGAACAGCTCGATATATATACATAGTGGCTGTGTCGCGAATGACATTAGCATCGATCCGTCTAGTTAGTGCTAGTCTTCGAGCTCGTTGCGCGATTGACGCAATCGAGTTAATCCTATATATATACATCCCGAGAGAACTGTATATCTACACCCACCGATGCTTTTCGGTATATTTTCGAATTAAGGCAAAGGTATATATACGTGTTTGTCGGCGGTGTGTACGTGCCGGGAATACGTTTTTTCGAATGTAAAAGTTCAACAATCGATCGAAACTTGATTTTAATTCCAGGAGCGCGGAAAAAAATTTGCAATATATAGGTATACAAGAAAATTCCTTACTTGCAAAGCGCGCGCGATCAATCGCTTTCCTCTAGATAAAAAGCGAACTTTTAATGCATCGCGATTTGACATCTTGGCCGCGTCGCGTATAGCTCGAAATGGTATATATAGATGCATCGAACTTTTCCAATCTTCCCGGGCTAGAAAGAAATGTAAGACGAGAGAAGTGCTTCGATAGGGTGAGAATTTTTCCCTTACGCTTTTTCTCGTCCTTCTCCTACTGCTTATATACCTACTTTTTTTCCTCGAGAATATCGCAGCCGCGGGAAGCCTGGATGCGGAAATATAGCGCGGCGATTTATGCGACTTATTCAGAGAACTTTATAGTGACGGGATTTTGTTTGCTTTTACAGCGTTAAATTTTCTTTGAATAGTGTGCTGTATCCGATCGATATTGACTTTAATTAGATACTTGATGAAGTTTTCATTGAATATTCAGTCGGTGTCTTGTGGTTTATACGGCGAAATTCGTCAGTTCCTCGGATAATACTTTTGCCGCAACGGAACACAATATTAAAGTAACGATAAAAGCCAAAGACCTATATGTATATATACCGTCTCTTGTTACGTCTGATCGGGATAAACTTAATTTTGAGCCGACCTCGCAGGGACTTCAAAGAGAAATTGGAATTTATTCTGATGGACGCGAATGGAATTCACGGCTAATCGATGCATTTTTCACGGTTATTGGGCTGCAGGAGCTTTGAGTATGGATGCTGCAGCGTTGCGGATTATGAAATATTTTGTTTCCATGGCTTTCGCAGTTACGTATATATTATCGAGGAATTTATAGCGTACCAACATTTATCGAAACCCTGGATTCCTTAATTTTGAAAGTATTTCAAAACTCGCAATGAAAAAAAAAACTAAAAATCCGTACACACACATAGCATCAGTGGAAAAATCTGCGTAGTTAGCCAGCCTGCAGAAACGCAAGCAATATGTTATAGCCGAAAGAGCCCGGGCATCGATGACAAGTTAAGTGGAAAGTCAAAAGTAAAAAGTCGCGATATCGCGATGAGCGCTCGCGCAGAGGACGAGAAACAAAGAAAGGGCTTCCGAACGTCGTAAAAAGTTGCACACAAAAGGGGCTGCAGCGCGAGAATGGGCTCTGATTTATTCGCGCGTGCGGCGAGGATAGAGAGAGAGAGAGAGAGGGGACGACGACGTAGCGCATTTAACCAAAAAAGGATTTATCGATTAAGTTTTCATCGGCGGGCTTCGGCCTTTTTGCCGTCGAGCGGACTTATCGGCTAATGGAACGCTGAAAATTGAATATCGCATATAAGCGTTCTCGTTTCTGGTTTTACGCTGGATATTACATATGTTTTTAAAGGAAAGTTGAGACTTTAATGCAGTCGACTGACTTTTTTGAAGCTTTATGTTTGATTCGTCGTCTCTTTTAATTTCAACCGATATCAGCTGAGACGAAGACTAAGGATATATATTGTCGCGTTTGTTGAAAATGTATATATTTATTATCGCGTGTGTATATAGGTATATCATAAGGATGTTCCGTTCCTGATATATCATTCACAGCTGATTTAAATTTAAATTATTCACATACACAATGGTTATTGTACAATGGCATTAAAACTATTTTTTTTTAAATACAATATTTTACTTAAATGTACTCCGTTCAAATCAATTTTGTCCTATTGTACCATCAATCCAATCTATGAAACTGGAAACTCGAGTATAGACATCAGGATTTCCTTCTCCACACCCTCGCGCATAGGATATAACACCGATTTGGATACCTTTTTTGTTAACTAGTGGTCCACCAGAGTCGCCCTGAAAATTGCAATGAATTAAAATTATTTTTGTTATTACAACGATATTCTATATCGATACTCGTAAAACACACTCACTGTGCAAAACCCTTCGTTCTTTTTCGTAAACGTGCAAATTTGCGTTTCAATCACTGGATGTTCTATTAGTTTCTTGCATTTTTCCAAGTCAAAAACTTTTGATAGAATGTGCTGCATTTTTTCAGGTTTGATATCTCCCTGAAATTTTAGGTGAGAGCTAGTAAAAGATACTATGGTGAGATAAAACGTGTGTTAGCAGAATTCCTTAATCTGATGGCTTACCGCGACTCGCCCCCATCCAGTCACAATGACACTTTCGCCGACATTAACCGTATCTTTTTTAGCCAATTTAATTGGTTGCACCTTGCCAGTGAATTCGATGTCTTCTTTGACACGCACCAGACCGATATCATTTTGGAATGTTTCCTCGCTGAAATCTGGATGATAAATAAGCTCTACAGCTTGGTATTCTGTGCCGCTTCCTTGTGATCGCGATGTAGTGCCGACGGCAACTTTTACTTCACTGACATTTTTTCTACAATCCAGTATAAGACATTTTAAAAAATAGTTTAATTTTTGGTAATTTTTTAGATACTTTTTAGTACATTTGCAAATTCTTACCCTTTAAGGCAATGTGCGGCTGTCAGAATCCATCGTTTGTTGATGATGGAACCGCCGCAAAAGTGAAATGGTCTTCGTAGTGATACCTGATATGGGTATCTGCCTTCGGGAGCGTTTGAACCTCCATAGATTCGTGTTCGTAAGCCTGAAAAGTTAGCAAGTGTATATTCGTTCAATTTCATTAACATAAGTATTATCAGAAATATATGCGCAAAATTTGCTTCCTGATTTGATATACTATGTACATCATCTTGGTAACAGAATAATATGGTATGTGAAACTTAGAAATATAAACTTCGTATTTATTCAAGTTTTTAAAGCCGACAAAAGAGCGGATTATTTTGTTGTCCAACAGTTTAACAGAAAGCATGTTTCTACATAATAGAACATACACCAAAAAATTAAATGGAGAAACGCTTTTCATTTCATGCTGCGGTTAAATTATGCAATAATTTTATACTACTCATCTGTATTTCTATTTTTTTTTTGCAATGAATAATTTAAGCTGTGATGGTTTTACGTTATTGGTATGAGAATGTAATGAGAATTTTTGAGCTTTGCGTTTGCACATAGAGTCTATATTAACTTATATAAAAATTTAATATAGTCCTCTTTTGAATTGTGCTAGTTTTCATAGGAAGCCACGGTCACTATATATTATTTTCTCTTACCATGGATTGATACAATAATAGAGAGCAGGAAAACAATAGTTGTTACTTCTTTCATTGTTAAGGTATTATAAGACACTAGTTGTGCTATAATAAACTAACGCGATTTCTTGATTGTTAAGGCTCTTTATATGCTGTAAACTATGTTTGGTATGCAAATTTCCATTCATCTTGGTTGGAACTAGGAATGTATTATGATAATAATTTTTTAGGTAAATGATCGATAAAGGAAAATATACCAGAACACCAATAGATTTACCACATGTACTAACTCAAATAGAGATAAAAAACGACAATTTAGAATTAAAACCATAAAATCCGTATTTTTATTAATTGTAGTATTTAATTTTATACTGATGTGCCTATCATATAATAATCATAGTCACATCATCTGTGCTTGAATAGTATGATAAATATCTATAGAGAATAAAAACTGATAAACCTTATGTAAACGGAATATTTACCCACTACTTTATATTTAAAATTCATTTTTTTCTTTAGAGGAAGCTTTGTAATAGTAACATTTTCAGTTTCGCTAATACTTTATAGAAACGTATTTTGAAATGTTTGGAGTACGAATCACGTTTTTTTTTAGAAAATTTCCTTCTAGATGGCTGTGTATTATGTGTATACCTATGTGTGTGTCTGTGTGTGAGTGTATGCGTTAGCCATCCGCTGGGGGCGTAGATGGTAGCGCCCTTATTTAGTACCCCCATCCCATGTTAAATCCAGTAGTAGGGTTACGATTATTCTATGTACCCCAAATTACTAACTTCAGAGTGCACCGCCGCAAGAACAAGCCGTGGTACCCCCTGAGTCGTAGCGCAGTGAACAGCTGTGCTCAGATTGCCGCTTGCGTCGGACTAATTCGGAATCCCCTCTTCAATTAATACATTTTTTTATCATTCATGTCGCAATTTCTAGGCAGAAAATTTTGTTTTAAAATATTAAAAATAAAAAATACAGAGAGATAAACGAGTATAAGATAAGTTTTTAATTTTAAATGATCATGAAGCTCCGTAATATTTTTACATCGCGCACGCTAATAATTCATTAAATGATGTAAAAAATATTCAAACACTATTGAATCAAGGTATACAGAACATAAAGAGGCGAGCAAAGCGAGGATTAAATCTAAAACCAAAACTCCTAAACTCAGCAACCCACGCGTTCGAATCCCGTCTACTTTTTTCAACTTCGACTCCACACCTCATCCATACATATTTAATCACATAGTGTAAAATGTACTATAAATGTATTGTTTTATAGCTAATTTTAAATTTAAATTATTCACCTATACAATGATTATTGTGCAATGGCATTAAAACTAGTTTTTTTTTAAATACAAAATTTTACATAAATGTAAGTACTGCGTTCAAATCAATTTTGTCCTATTGTTTCATCAATCCAATCTCCGAAACTGGAAACTCGAGTATAGACATCAGGATTTCCTGCTCCACACCCTCGCATATAGGATACAACACCGATTTGGATACCTTTTTTGTTAACTAGTGGTCCACCAGAGTCGCCCTGAAAATCGCAATGAATTAAAATTATTTTTGTTATTATAACGATATCAACCAACGCTATCAATACTCGTATAAAACACTCACTTTGCAAAACCCTTCGTTCTTTTTCGTAAACGTGCAAATTTGCGTTTCAGTTACTGGATGTGCCATTCGCTTCTTGCATTTTTCCAAGTCAAAAACCTTTGATAGAATGTATTGCATTTTTTCAGGTTTGGTATCTCCCTGTAAGTTTATTTATTTAGGTAAGGGCTAGTAAAATATACTGTGGTGAAATGAAATGTGTTGTTAGTAGAATTCCTTAATCTGATGGCTTACCGCGACTTGCCCCCATCCAGTCACAATGACACTTTCGCCGACATTAACCGTATCTTTTTTAGCAAATTTAATTGGTTGCACCTTGCCATTAAATTCGATGTCTTCGTTGACGCGCACCAGACCGATATCATTTTGGAATTTTTCCTTGCTGTAATCTGGATGATAGATAAGTTGTACAGCTTGGTATTCTGTGCCACTTCCTTGTGATCGTGATGTAGTACCGACGGCAACTTTTATTTCATTGACATCTTTACTACAATCCAGTATTAGATATTTTTTATAATAGTTTAATTTTTGGTAATTCTTCAGATAGTTTTTAATACATTTGCAAATTCTTACCCTTTAAGGCAATGTGCGGCAGTCAGAATCCATCGTTTGTTAATGATGGAACCGCCGCAAAAGTGAAATGGTCTTCGTAGTGATACCTGATATGGATATCTGCCTTCAGGAGCGTTTAAACCTCCATAGATTCGTGTTTGTAAACCTGAAAAGTTAGCAAGTGTATATGCGTTTACTTTCATTAACATAAGTATTATCAGAAATATATGCAAAATTTGTTTCCTGGTTTGATATACGATATGCAAATCATCTTGGCAACAGAATAAAATAGTATGTGAAATTTCCCAGGAATATAAACTTCGTATTTATTTAAGTCATCAAAGCCGAGACAAGAATGTATTATCTTGTTGTTCGATAGTTTAACAGAAATCATGTTGTTACATAATAGAAGTACATAGAAAAAAAAATTAAATGGAGACACGGTTTTCATTTCATGCTGTGGTTAAAGTATGCGATAACTTTATATTACTTATCTGGATTTCTATTTTCTTTTGCAATGAATAATTTAAGCTGTGGTGGTTTTACGTTATTGGTATATGAGAATGTAATGAGAATTTTTGTGCTTTGCGTTTGCACATAGACAATAAATTGGTGAATTTTTTGAAAAGCAGCTGTTTGGAGTTTAATTAATTTTATGAAAAATGTACGTCTTTTTATGTTAGTTGAAGTTGTGCTAATAGTAGTGCTTCATAGTGAAACAGTAAAATAAATGTTGATATAGTTAAAAATGCATATACTATTTTATACCGCCGATCCCTATGAAGCCTTGCACATTTCAGAAAAGGCGTATTTTAGTGTTCCGTTTTTAGAGCACCCACATAAAACAAATTTATCCAGGGCTTGATAAACTTGAGGTATCACTCGGATAGAATTACAAATTCATGGGGTCTATATTAACTTATATAAAAATTTAATATAGGCTCTTTCTAGTTGTGCTTGTTTTCGTAGGAAGCCACGATACTATAGATTAGTTTCTCTTACCATGGATTGATACAATGATAGAGAGCAGGAAAACAATAGTTGTTAATATTTCTTTCATTGTATTATAAGACACTAGTCGTTTTGTAATAAACTAACGCGGTTTCTTGATTGTTAAGGCTCTTTATATGCTGCAAGCTATACTTGGTATGCAAATTTGCAGTCATTTTGGTTGGAAGTAGGAATGTATTACGATAATAATTTTTTAGGTAAATGATCGATATAGGAAAATTTACAAGAACACCAATGCATTTAGTATGTATGTGTACTAATTTACTAATCCAAATAGAGATAAAAATGATAATTTAGGATTAAAACTATAAGATCCGTATCTTTATTAATTTTAGTGTTTAACTTTATAATGAATTGCGTATCTTATAATAATCATACAGTCACATCTTTACCTGAATAATATGATGAATATCTAAAAAAATAAAAACCGATAAACTTTAAGTAAATGGAATATTTATATACCCACTACTTTGTATTTAAAATTTATTGCTTCCTTCTAGAGGAAGCTTTGTAATAGTAAAATTTTCAGTTTCGCTAAAACTGCATAGAAACGTATTTTGAGGTGTTTGGAGTTCGAATCATGTGTTTTTAGTTATGATTATGAAATTCTAAACTCAAGAAAATTGGGCGCGCGCTGGATTTTACTAGTAGTCATAAAATTTGACATGCATTTGAGTTTTTTGATTCTGAATTCAGTCGTGGTCATCTTCCTTTAATTATTACAATATATTTTTTATTACAAATCATATGCAAATACACAACAGTTATACTTTTCGACTATAAAAATAAAGAAGAATCCTTTTTATCAATTCGGAAAGAAGAATAACGATTATTTAAAGAAGATATAAGATATGCGCACGTAAACATACATCGATCCATACGGACATTTTCTAAAACACGAGATTTAGACTTCAAATACTTCAAAACAAATTTAAATCGTATTTTTTTTTACTTTTATTTTAGTGTGGTGAAAGCCACTTTGGTGCTGTACTCGTGCAGTTTACTCGAATAAAAATACATAAACTTTTTTTGTTTTTAAAAATGTCGCTTTACGCGTTCAACAGAGATCTTACATTTATATAATATTTCTATAAAAAGTATAATCAAACTTAATGCAACTCCAATGATCCAAATAGCCAAAATTGGCATGACTTCCCATAGATCTATTACGTTTGGTACTGTTTCCGGCATCTTTCTGAATTTATATAGATGTTCTCTCTTAAGTCGAGATAATATTCCGTGATTTAAAAAACGAATAATGCTGCAAAATAAGTATCAGTCGTATAGTTTTAATAATTGAAAAATTATTTTCAACTAAATATGTATGTACATACTAATAATTAAATGTCTCTGTATACGGGCTGTTTTTTGCTAAAGCAATTGCTTGATTTTCTTTGCGTGGCATATTTAATGATTTCAAGACACACTTCGTATTCAGGCTAATTCCGTCAAACATGATCTCATCAGAATAAAATGCAACGTTTTCTTCACAAGCCTAGAATAAAAATGGTATAAGTAAAACTGAAATGCATTTATTAATTATTGTCCTTTAGTACTTGTTCAAAACCGTCGTATGGATTGGTTGGTAATTGTTCGTACTCTTTCAAGCGGTCCTTAAAAGGTTTCAATAACCAATCATCTTTGTCCTGTATATCAATAAAACTAGAACATATGTTACGATAAAAGCTTCAGTTGAAATAAAAAAATCTTTACCATTAAAGTTTGGTCTCTGCTATCTTTTAGAATAACAAGTTTATAATTTTTGTCGCTCACAAACTCTTCGTAAGTAGAGAACGGCAAATTAGTTTGTAAAACAGTGATATAACTAGTTATTGTAGCTGAGTATATTGCGTAAACAATTAATGACAAGAAAAGTGCAGAGAAGTAGATTACTTGTATTGGCTGGTTACATGGGGTCTCTGTTTAATGCAATGGTTATATTAGTTTAGGTTTGATATCTAATAATAATTTTAGCAATTACGAGTTAATATTACCAGCTACACCTTGCTGGCAATAAATACCCCAGACGTTGACAAAATTTTCGAAAAACAAGTTGATAGTTACAGAATTTTTTTTTAAGTGACTCTTTGTTAACGTTAATAGGACTGTTATAAGTAGTAGAAATAATGCAAGTGCTATCCATGCATGCAGATTAAATACCTTAAAATAAACAGAGGTATTAAAATTAATTATGCATTTGTATTTCTGCTACACCTATATATTAAGCCTTACCTTGAAAAATGCAGACCATTGAATCGATGATGTTTCAGGCTTCTTGGCATAGATTTTTAGCTGCGCTCGAAAGAAAGGCATTGCAAAGTCTATATTGATATGTCGTTGTGACGACATACTTAATAAAGTCAAGGCCAAATCCGCTTGTTTATGAACTAAGGTTCCAACGAGACCTGACCAACGGTTATTGTAAAAACGGCCCAATGCATCTGTTTCAATCACTGAATTCGTCTTAAAATTACTGACATTTCTAAGAGCTTCTAGAATATTTTCAAGATAGTCTGCTACATTTTTGTTACGCTCGATAGATAAATGGGCATGCTAAATAAAAATATTAAGTTTAATAAATGCTTTCGTAGTTAAATTTTTAAATATTATGCTGTAGCGTTAAAAGTAATGCATATATACCTTTGCAATACGAAGAGTGATTCCTTTCATGTCTTTTCTCAGTTGTAATACGTTGTCATCGTTTTTAAACACTACATGTTCTCCTGGCTTCCACGTTGCTAAATCCACAACTTCAGTCGTGTTCTCGAATATAGCGAAGTATTTTTTTATATCAATATGGTTCTGGCACATAACCATCATTCTTGTGTTCATTTGTAAACTAAACGGATTTCCTTGTGGATTTTCACAGTCAATGTTAATTTTGTTGCCAAAAATTACAAACCACGGAAACGTGGATAATTTGTGACCTTTTAGAAACTGAAATTTTGTCATTAATTTTTTCTCGTGGATATACAACACAAAAAGAGGCTCTTTAGATGGAGTTTGAGAAATATCAGCCTCGAATTTTATTACATCCTTAAAAGAATAGTAACGTATGTCTATATACATCGACATAATACTATGATATGAAAGTTGTTTTATGAGGTTCAATGCAATTATTTGACAGGCCCAATTTTCTGTGTAAATAGATATTTTAAATTGAATTAATGATTTTATTGATAACGAAATTAATTTATGAATTTATTTATACGTCACCAATGAAATTTTCTCTACTTGCAACAAGAACGACACCAGATGACTTGTAAAAATCATTTATATCATAAACTAAAGCAGCAAAGTCTGCTACTTCTTTATGTTTTTGTGCAAAGTAACAATTTGATTCTACATTTTTCAAATTTTGGAGACATATTATAAGTATCACGTATTTATATTTCATTTTAATAATATTGAAAGACTAAAATTGTTTGGTTTGCAGAGAAGAGTATACTGTTAGTCTTTGCAACTTTGTTAATACTGCATCGAATCGAAACTATAATCGTGTATAAGAACAAATGTTTTTGCCTTTATCTCTATCTCCTAACATAAACATAGCGTTTGAGTATTGACTAGCTAAAAGGATAATACATTTAATTTTGCTATGAAGGAAAGGATTTTAAGCAATACTGTCATTTGAATAGCTTATGATATTCTATTACGCGATGCATTTTCACTTATCTTAATTTTACAAGAATTTTGGTAGTAGTAAATGGGGTTTTACGAAATAATGACAGTAGGACATAAAAATACAATAAAATAAATAATACGTTTCATTCTACGTTTACTCGACTAGCAATATTATTATTTTTATTGAACGGTTAAAGTTATGAGCTGCGTAGATCTAGTAAAGAGAAACAAATCGATAATCATAATACAGTATAGGGAAAGAAAAGAGCGTAAAGAAGAATATGACTTAGCATGAGGTATAATGATTATATAAAAAATATCTAAATTTGATTGGTTTCCTTATGCCAGAATAAATGATACCTCCTCCAGGCATACTATCGAATACTTATATGCGATAATTGCTTTGGCTTGTACAAGCATTTTCTACGAAATAAGATTTCGATACAAAATATAATCCAGCAACTAGCTACCCCAATTACCCAAATAGCCAAAATAGGTGTGATTTCAGAGATAGTTATTACATTTGGTTTGTTTTCAGGGAGCTGGGTTAATTTGTAAAAATATACTGACTTCATTCGTGACAGTATACCGTGATTTAGCAGGCGTAAGATACTAAAAATCGAAAAAAGAGTCATTAATAATACTCAAAACAGTATAATAATTTTTAAAGTAAAATTCGCATACTAATAATTTATTGTCTCCGTATACGGACTGTTTTTCGTAAGTGCTATCGTTTGGCTCTCGATCCGCGACGTTTTTAACGATCCCAAGGCACATGGCGCATCTCTGCTGATACCGTCGAATATAATTTCGTTTGCGTAAAACGCAACTTTTTCTTCGCATGCCTGTATTTATTTTAAATCTATAATTTATTGTATTATTTTGTAGTATTCGAAACAAAATTTGCGATACCTGTTGAAAACCTTCAAGTGGATTTGTGGGCAACTCGTCGTGTCCTTTTATTTTATGCTTAAGTGGGCCCAACAGCCAGTCATCCGAATGCTATTTATTAAAAAGTATAATTATTTATAAAATTTATAAATTGAATGTATTTATTCTTACGATTAAGAGTTCATCCCTACTGCCTCGAAGGACGACCAGCTTGTATGCTTTATTGTGCAAAAATTCGTCGTAGGTCGAGAAAGGCAAATCAGTCGTTAAAACTGCGATGTAACTGGTTATCGTAGCTGAATAGACGGCGTAAAGGATTAGTGATAGAATGAGTATTGAGAAGTACAACATTTGTAATGATGCGTTTACAGGAGGTTCTAAATTTTGGAAATCATACACTGTTATTTAGCATAGTTTTTTGATTTTTTTTTAATTTCTTAAAAAATCTAAATTACCCGATAGTCCTTGTTGACAATAGATACCCAACACGATGATGAAGTTCTCGAAAAACGAATGAATGCTGATAAACCTTTCGCGCTTGTTTTTCATAAATACCAAGAATGCTGGAAAAGCCAACAGGCAAATTCCAATTGCTGTCCAAACGTTTCTATTGAAAACCTATGTAAAATTTATTTCATGAAATAATTTCAATCATAAGCTGTTTCAAGAAAAAGTACCAAAATGTTACTTGAAAATACGCCGACCAATGGATCTTCACAGTATCGGGTAATTTAACATAAAACCTACTCTGCGCGCGCATCAATGTCATTGCGTGGTCGATAACTTGCATTCTGTGCGTGGACATGCTGAACATCAGTTCTGCAATGTCAGCCTTCTTCTCATCCATTGATTTCATGAGACCGACCCACTGTTTCGTCGTCGTATTACGATAGCCGTACTGGTCAACCTCTAGCACCAGTTTGGTTTTGAAATTACTGATGTTTGCGAGTATGCTCACTAGGCTCTCGAGGTAATTGGCTATCGCATTGTTTGGATCGGTTGCTGAATACTTTTGCTATAAAGATGTCAAACGGTTAGAAAGCACAATTACTAGTCTAAAAAGGACATAGTAATCATACTAATCGTTTATCTTTGATTGGCTTAATAGAATAAAATATACCTTAGCTATTCTTAAAGTGATGCCTTTCATATTCTTCTTGTGTAGCAAGTTATCTTCATTCATCAGTACAAGCTGTTCACCAGGTGTCCAGGTAGCCAGATCAACGACTTCGGTAATATTCTTGAAAATTGAAAAATACTTTTTGATTTTCAAACTACCTTCGCACTTGACGATCATTCTCGTGTTCATTTCTATATTGAACGGATTGCCCTGTGGATATTCGCAGTCCAATTTAGCTTTGTTGTCGATTAAAACGAACCAGGTGAAAAACGATATGTCACGGTCTGTTGTGACTTTACGAAAAAACTCGAGACCGTCGGAGTTGTGGACGTACAACATAAAGAGAGGGTTTGCAGACTGCGCGAGTCTGACGTTCATCTCGAAGTTCATGGTAAAGTTGAGAGTTGCATAGCTTATAACTTGTGACATGATGTTGCGGTTGGAAAATTCTCGGATGATGGTTAGCACCGCTTCTTTAAATTCCCAGCCTGTGAATTGTATTATTAGTATATTTATTTTTAAACGCAGTAATAAATTGTGTAAACATGTTTACACTATACCATTGGTTGGTTGGTAATCGTACACAATCACAACACTGGAGGATTTGTAGAAATTTCTGACGTCGGAAGTCAGGGCAACGAAGTTCACGAGTTCTGTTCTGTTTATTGCCTCCAGTTGTAGAACGTTAAACACAAGTATTCCAAGAAACAGTTCGCAATTGAATATCATTGCAAAATGAAAAATAAAACACTCAATTTCTCAAGGGCCAAGAGATTGAGTACTTACAACGTCAATGCTTTCGATACGTTACTGACAGTGTGAACCAGAAGTGCGTCAGGCTTTTCCACAATCTTCTCGCAGAATCACAAAACAACAATTTTTAAACTACAATTTTCAGTGTAAATTATTGAACATCCAGTAACGATCTGTAAGGATGATAAATTCTTCTCGTCGTTGATAAAGTACATACGATCAATAACGACCATCCGCATTATTTAGCACCGCGAGTTTCATTTCTGCTTACAAGATATTTTTATTCTCTATAAGTTATTAAAGCTGTATGTTCTAATTGAATTTGATGAACGAGATGCTTCGCTCGTATATGCAAAATTAAAAAGACCAAACGTTGAAAGGGTGTAACGTCGTTATTCTCCGTTGAATAATTTAAGACGCATAATCAGATTTCCTCGAGCAACTGCAGCGAGCGGCAGTAGACTGAAGTAAAATCGATAATTCGCAAACTACAGTGAAGACAATATGCGGAGCTAAAGTGGAGAGTTAAATTACATCGGTAAACGAATAAATTTTCAAAAGCGGATATCCGCGAGCTCTCACAATCAAACCGACCAAATTGAAATCCTTTTTCACTTTTCAGATAATTCCTATATCAAAAAAAAGAAAAACATTCCGCAGCTGATATCTTCCCAATTGAGTAACGAGCTATACTGCACCACGGAAATCGATAGTGAAAATCGACGCGTCCCCATTTTAATCCTCGAAAAGGCAGCTTTTTTTCACCGATCAATTTCAGAAGCGTCGTCTAATCCACGATGAGATTAGCATCGGCGGATTTCCGACCCCGCAAAACTCGATTACATGCAAATCGGATCGGAGCTTCATAAAGATTTCGTCGCTGTAACATTATAGTTACAACGTCGTCTCTACTCGTGTGTAATCCTCATCGTCGTAAAACAAGCGTCGAAAGTTGCGGCTTTCAGAGTTTTGGAATGTAGTATATATATATACACACACAGCCCTTGGTTATACGCAAAATGAAATTCATATGGGGAAGTTTCGGCAAGTTTCTAGCGCCGAGAGTCGATTGCATATTGCGGAGAGAGAGAGAGAGAGTTACAAGCGCGTGTGTGTATATGTCTGACTTGCGTAACGCGCACCGACGAGGGGGATTATGAATAGTAATCTGTTAGCCCCGAGTATTTGCCTTCGAGAACAAACAGTATTATACAGTTGCAGGCTGTATAAGAATTGTTTATTTCCCGCGCGAGTTTCGGGATATTGCGGGCATTGAGAGAGAGAGAGCGATAAAGTAAATGCCGCGAGTCGTAACGCAATAGAGCTATATGCTATCGTAACGGCTATACAGAGCAGTAAAAAATAACGAAAATAAGAAAGACGAATGAAACAAAGCGAGAAACGCGTTGCGGAAGGTATAAAGAGCGCAGGTATGATACAAACACATATATACACACAGCAGCTTTATATACGCGCGTGGATATTGAGTCGTTTCGCGTTTAACGATGCTCAATCTAAACCGGTCCACTCGACCATATCGATCCCCGTAAAGATTAGCGCAGCTGGTTGTAGTATAGCTCTACTGCGGTGTTTTGTCCCTTGCGCCCTTATCAAACTGGCTAAATGAAGCGCGTCGTTGACGAAACTTTTCTGAAAACGATCGAGTGTATAAAAAACGATTTTTTTATTCGATGCTGCGCTCGTTAAGAGAATTATACTTCAACCTGATGAAGAGGGTATAGGCAATAGAGGATTTTTTTGAGTTAGTGCGTCGTACGTTATTTTTATTATGGTCGCGTGGGTGCTGGGGACTTGGGATTCAGGGGTGATCGATACTATAGGGATTTATGGGGGATATGTGTGGTATTCAGCCGATTTTTACTGCGATCTAAATTTCAATCCTGACGGTATACTCAATCTAATCGAATGATCGACCGACAATCAAGTCTGCATCGATTTCGCATTTAAATCAAAGTTCTACGACAACAACTTGCAAAAAAAGAAAGTTCTATAGGAAAATTGAAGCGATGAAGTGTCAGGAACAGTTTTGCTGCAGTGTCTCCCTCTTTCTAGCGAAACAAAGCAGGGATTATTATTACGACTAGAGACTACACTATAACAGAGAGGAAGAGGGAAATTTAAGGGTCACAAGCGCGAAAACAAGGAGGGAAGAAGCTCTATATACGCGGGAATAAGGGAAACGTATAATTAGGCCAGAGGAACATTAGCAGTGTCTCTTGGTTATGATGGTACACAGGCGCCGAGGCGGAAATAAGTTGGCAGATAACAAATTGCTCCTTTAGCGAATCTCGCGCTTGCAGTATATATCGGAAGCCAGCGGTGCGTTTACTTTGTCGTCAAGTTCAGTTTCGAGTTCTGTGTGCGCGTGTATGAACTTGTCCATTCTCTATAAGAATTAATTAATTTGAAGGATAAAAACGATAATGTTATATACGATTCGATACTCCATTGAAATGAATCATTTCCTCGCGTGTCTATATCTAAGAGTATTGAATGGGAAAATCGATATACAGGGTCATAAAGTACAGCGAGGCTTTTAACGTACATAAATTCGGCTATGATGACTGCTCGCACTGGCACTTACGGCGCGACTTAACTTACCGCCTCGGCTGCGGATATCGATATCTTATACTGCGGCTATACTGCCCTCACCGGAGGGACCCTAAGGAGAATTTACGATTGACCGCGTGGGGGCCTTAGCTTTACCTCCTGGATATATATATGACGACTATCTTGTGCGCTGTAAAGGATGATACGGTTGAGAATACGTCGTCGTTTTCCGGGAGGATTAAAACAAAAAATAAAAAATTCAGATGTTTTTTATCGTTGTTATAAATTTATTTCTTTTGGTTTGAAAAATTGAAAAAAAAAAAATTCTCCCTGACGAGGAATCGAACCTCGGCCTCCCAATTTAAGTGATACTTAGAGACGGGCGCACTGACCACTATACTATCAGGGATTTTCGAATCTGGTGTACAAAATGCTGTCAGCTCCTGCGAACGCTTGTGAGTCATCCTTCGAGATGTAAACATCGAGAACTATGTTGTCGCTGAGAATATGATCGAAATATTTTATAATATAGGTGATACACACGTGAGTTTACGAGATGATTTTTTTAATTCATTGATTAAAACAATTGAATTTTCACGTACATTAACAATTGAACAAATTAAAAAATCTTTCCCTGACGAGGAATCGAACCTCGGCCTCCTGGTTAAAATAATTTCGTAACATTGCTGCACTAAATTGTTTCGAAACAGGCGCACTGACTGCTATACTATCAAGGATTTCTGTCACGCGATGCAGAAAACGTTACTAATTCTGGATAACCGATTGCAGCTTGTGAGTCATACTTCGTTGCAGGTATATACATAGGTATTTTGAGAAATAAATTGTGCTTTTATACAAGAATTGGAAATGAAACATCACGAATATAATTTTTTTTTGCAATCAGAGTAGTAAGTTTATAAGCGCATCATTCTATATAGGTGAAGCATGAGTCATCCTTGCGACGCTTGGCCGATAACGTAGATGCCTTGAATCTGATGTATACGCGGTCAACTCGCGAAGTAAAACGCGAGCAACCGCAGTCTCTTTTATCGACAGAAAAAATTTTGAAAAAGAATTACTGGTTTGTTTTATTTTTGTATTTTTATAAGCATATATTTTCACAAATATAATTATAAAGACTAAATTAAACTCCTTGCCGAAAGAAAAATAAAATAAAATTACAGCTTACAAGAATTAGTGCGAATTACGTAGGAAGGATAAAGCGTAATTACTAATAAGTCGCAGTAGAGAAAGTCGGTTCCGGTCAGACAATAAATAAGCATTTACACGCAGCGTAATCCCTCGGCAGCTCTGCTTCCATAATTCACTTAAAAAATAACCCACCTTCAAACCTTCCCCAGCGCAAAACCCTTTTCAATCCCCGAGCAAAATAAAAAAAGCCCACACA
Source organism: Cecidostiba fungosa (assembly GCA_900474305.1). Classification (NCBI taxonomy): domain Eukaryota; kingdom Metazoa; phylum Arthropoda; class Insecta; order Hymenoptera; family Pteromalidae; genus Cecidostiba; species Cecidostiba fungosa. Next base: position 19,022 of record UCOJ01001717.1, read on the forward strand.
CATACACACTTCAGGAAAATTGAAAACTCGCTTAGAGAGCGTCGGGCGAATCGCAAATCCTCGCAACACAGCAATAAAAAAAAGCAGCCTCCCTGCAGGTTCGCTTTTTTTCCAACGCTGATCAAATCGCGCGTCTTCCCTTGGCTCGCGTCCAAAGCCCTCTCTCTCTCCTCTATATACTCGCATATATATAGGTATATATATATATATACACACACACACGTCCTCCTTACGCGCCACTCCGTTCCGGGCGTGCCTTTTAAAGCGAGAGATCGCGAAACAGACAGGGCCGCGGAGATTCTCCGACTTTCCCTCGCGATAAGCAGCCGGATATGCGGGGAGCCGCTATACTGCAGGAAAAGAGGAGTCTCTCTTTCTCTGCTGCAGTATGGTATCTATATACCTACAGCCACCACTACTGCTGCGCGAGAACTGATGGAACAGATAGAAGCGAAAAGGAGAGAGAGAGAGAGAGAGAGGGGTGGAACGCAAGGTGCATATGAAGCAAGTACAGAGTGGAGAAAATAAAGAAAACTAGACGAGAGCTGCCGGAGCCGAGTGGAATAAAGTATGAGCGAAGGTGAATTATTAAATTAAGGCACGTAAGCAATAATTAAACGGATGAGAGGCGCGGCCCGTTTGACTGATGGGAGGGGTGGAGATGCTGGCGCGAAATCATTATTACAATATCCAAAAACGATTTCCGTAAAATTCGATAACATCAGGTATGTATCAAAGCTACGTTCTTTATTCGTTGAATTTGCGATAAGCTAAATATAGAGCCAAAACTCACTTATTTGACAAAAAGGAACGACCGCTTGCTGTACACCGTAAAGAGGATAATTAAAAGCGACGATCGATAATCCAAAAAGGAGGTAGAAGTAACGAGAGCCAAGTGGATTTTGTTTCTAGCTGGCGAAAAAGGAAAACTGCGAGGGACAGCGCAGTGTATATATATCTATAGTGCAGAGAAAAAGGAAGGAAGAGGAAGACAGACTGATAGCGTCGCGCTAAGAGAATTAAGTTGGTCCGTGAATTTCAATGCAAAAGATATCCAATTACGAGCCAAAGAAGTTTCAGTTGATCCGCGCCCGGCAACAATAATTACTTTTCCGGGACGAGCTTGTGTACACTCTTGCAGCTTCATCCGCGACGATAATTAATGTAAAGTGTGTTTATATATATAATAGCGCCCGCATTTCTACGAGTCTGCGCGCGAGAGCTATGTCGATCGTACCTATATATAGTTGGAGAACTATTTCGAATGTTCCAGAGTTTATGTAATTCGGCCTTTTGTCATAAGGCTCGTTTAAGCTTTTGACGAGAGGAGAATTGTGTAAATAAAGAAGGTTGTGTAAATATAAACCACGAAGTATACAGTGTATATAGCATCTTAGAAATAACGAAACACGCAAAGTCCTGTAGCCGAAGCTCGTATTAGCAGGTTCTTGCCTTGGTTACATTTGAATAAGCCTTGAGCCGATAAGCTTATCTAGCGAAGCTCGAGCTTTTTCGCTAATTCCTCGTAAGCCGCAGCTTCGTTGTGCTTTATTTCGGGCCGGAATTCATTTGGGACCGGAGGTGTGAGTTAACCGGGGCTTTTTTTGGAATAATATTTTAGTTGCGGTATTCGTGTGTCAAAAGGTTCGAGGGATTCGAGCTTAATTAGAATCGCCTCTAACAGTATCAGGTCAAACGGAGGAATTTCATTTACCGAAATACTTTGGCGAGTTACAGGGCTTCCATTTGCTCGAGTCGGAACAGTTTGAATGTTTCGTTCTTAATCGAAGAGAGTGGGATGAATTTGCGGTTGTATTATGTAAATTTTTACAATTTTAAAGCCATTCTTATCCTTCGAGAGGTAAGAAACGTATAAAAACCAGCAATGAATAAAAAAAAGCAGCGCCTCGGTAAGAAACAAAAATAACGAAGAATAGCAATAGATTCATGCCACAACGGCGTAAGAAGTTCCGAAGAAAGGAAGCCGATATCAGGATTGCGAGGTGTTCCCGAAGAGAATGAACGTTATCGGTTATAGGACACTAAGGTACATACAACGTCGTACAGCCCCAGGGACATAACATGGCACTAAAAAAAAAACACTCGAAGACCTGGCCAATTTGATACTTCACAGTGTATCCAAAAGGAAGTTTAGGTCACTCGAGCCACACCGCGAAAAAAAAAATTCCTTTCCTGCAATGTTTGAAAAATTCACTGCGCGACTCATCAATAATTCCTTCTGGCGCAGTTCTGTAAAATCGACGTTTCATCGATAAAGCCGAAAGTAGTGCGGCGCTGCAGCGAAATAAAAATAAACCAGGCAAAAGTATACCGAAGGGAGAGTATATAATATACTGCAGACTGATCGACGCTGAGTAAACTCGAAGAGCGAAGGTACAGCTGGAAATTCGAAAGCGACTGAATTCGCAACTCTCTCAGCGAATACGTATATATTCGAGAGTCTCTGCGGTGCTAACGAACGCAAATGAGATTCTGTCACTTGGGATTGTACGTGTATGTGTGTGTGGGTATATATAGAGTTACACGTATACGTTGTTGGGGCAAGCATAACTCTGGAGAGCTGGATGAGGAGAGCTGGCTTTAGGATAAACGGATCGGCCCTTTCGATTCTGATGGCGATGATGATGCGTACGAACCACGGGGTGTGTGGGCAAATTTTGAAGTTGGATATGTTGGCGTTAGACTGTGAGAGAGAGATGGACATTAATGGAGGATCATTAGTGAAATGTGTTCGTGGGTTGAAGGGCTGACGTTTGCTTTAGTTTTTGATGTAAATTACGAGATATTATTTTTGTAACATCTGATGGAGTTTTTAACAAGTTTTTAAAGTTACAATTTTTGTGAAACACTTTAGCGTTATAATATGTAAATAAACAGTTGTGTCATTGTCAAGTCACTGTATAGTTATAGTCCAAATAAACACACCTGCAGTCGCGCATACGTAATAAGAAAAGCAATCAAGATCCTACCCCTCTTCCTCAAAAAAAAAAAGAAAACCAAGAAATACACAATAACGCTCAGCGAACCCGGCGGCGAAAACTTATTTTCATCTCTCTCAACGACAGCGCTATAGCTTCTCTCCGCCGCATCTACCACTTATACCCTCGAAATCTCATAAAAACGCTCGCGGTCCGTATGCATAATAATAATGATAATAAAAGAAGCCACTGTATAATATACTCCTCTCAGAAATGAAGCTTCCGCGCGAATATTATGCGACTAGGAAGCGGGTCGCGACCTACTTTTGCAATGTTAAAAAACTCTCCGCTTCCGAATTACTCATCATGACGAGACGACGCTCCAGTAGTCCGCAAACTTTATAAAAGGACGGCTTGTATTATTGTCGCGCTTATTCTTTCAACCGTGAAAATAATAATATTGTGCTTTCTTCTGCTTAAGCTAAAGTTTATGATTCATGAATTTTCGTTTCGCGGTTAATACTTTTACTCTGTGTGTGTGTTATTAAGAATTAACATTTCACCTCTCGAGCGAACTTTTCCATTCTACGAAATTTACATCTTCGTACTTTGCTTTTCTGTAAAATATATATATATATACAAAAGAGCTTTTACCCTTGTATTTATCTCCACTTCATTAACCATATGCTCCTGACGAATAAAAGCATCATCTCTTATAAAATTTCGACGAAAAGCTCTCTCGACTCTACCCAAGACTACATAAAAACCCGGCGGAAGAATCAGATTCAAGCTGCGAGCTCGACTCGACCTTTAATTAGCAGGTGGATATGTGAGAGAGAAAAAGGGTATATGTGGTCGTCGGCATTGTGCCTTCGTCCGTGAGTTTTCGGCTTTGCGAGAATGCTTGGTCTCTCCTATGCGAGCTAATTAAAGCTTGGATGAAGGCGGTTATGCTCATACGTTGTCACTGGGCTTTTAGAACACACACACACACACACACACACACACACACACACACACACACACACACACACACACACAC
>UCOJ01001718.1:0-23028 GCA_900474305.1 Cecidostiba fungosa
GCACTACTCTTCGTAGGAGATCTGAACCACACTAGTCTTCGTAGGGACCGACGATATATTGTCGATGTTTTAATTACCTAGGATGGTTTATTATTGATATCAGCTGAAAGTTCTTCGATTTAATAAATGCTTCAATCAACAAAAAATGTATCAACTTTTTATGAAGAGATGTGCAGAGAATTTTGACTATGTATTTTATGAAATAATATTTATATAAATATAAAATTTAGTTTGTATAACATTTTGGTTTGAGTAAAAAAATATAGAGTATCATCTAATTGTTTTTATATTTGTCATACATATACAGTAATACAAGATATTATATAGAAAAATATGTGTCGTGTGTCTTTTTGAGAGTAATTATTGAAAATAAAATTATTATTCATTTACACCAAAGACGCAGCGTTATAAAATAATGTTGATTCACGATTAGCATGGTTTACTAAGTTATGACATCAAAAAGTTTTGTATTAAAAATTAACATAGTCCTTAAAGTATTAAATAACCTGATCAATCTAATAGTTTTTGCAGATTCGTGCCAAAATCGCTTTATTGTAATTTCGTCTTTACAAAATTAATCATTACGACTTAAAAATGAAAGTCAGTCTTCATTGAACTTCGCATTGAACATATCTTTTATATCTTTAGATATCACATTCTTTATTATATATATTATAATAATAGTAACTTAATTAATACCGATGGAATTTATTCAAGTAGATAATATGTACAAAAAATTAATTTATAAAGAAAACATAATATCATATGCGATTTTCAACGTTTTGCCTCTCTAAATATTATTATAAAACGAGAGCATGTAGTACAATAAACGATATAATGGTAAAAGTTTCATACTTTGTTCAAATTAGTATTTACGATACATTCATATTATATAACTATATACGCATATAAATGATGCTAGATGTTTTTACATGCTTTGTATAAAAACATATATACAGAACAATGTGCATAATAAAATTAAGTATAAAATATATGGATTTTTTAATTTACACAGTATAGTATAGTCCCCTCACGAAAAAAGAAATTTTCGCAGGAACGTTTGCAGAAAAATCTGCAGGAATCGTGACACATATATTTGTTAATGAAAAATCATTAACTTTGTTAAAAAGAAAGGAGACATTCTGCATATTTTCTATCAAGCATTCCTTTTTTTATAAGTATCATATAAGAAATTCATATCGACGCTTAACATTTATGTATAAAACATAATAATTCACATTATATATTATGTAACATAAATTGATGAGGACTACAGGGGTCGTGTTCTTGAAGAATTTCATTTGTGTAATATTTTTTACTAAGAAGCATTCCAACTGGTCGATAACACTCACGAGTATTTTACGTGGCGAGATATATAGAAGAAGCCTCCAGTTGGATACAAAGCTAATGTATGATAACAATCAATGGATTATTTATATAAAAACTACGTCATTATAGTTTACATACATCATTTCATGCAATTTTATATGCTCATTTCGAAGGAAAAGTTCCGACATATTGCGTAGAAAAAATTCAATACAATTCCTCAAAAGTTTATATTTTACTATAATTCCATGTAAGTAAATTTCACATATAATACTTTTTGTTTGTTCAAACCAGTGAATAAATTTGCAAAAATTTGAAGATTTTGTGGTGGAAGTGAGAACATTTGATCCGGATCTTAAAATTTTTCTTAGAATTATTAAGTAATCTCATTTTCACAAAATACAATATTTCGGGTCGTTTATCGAAAACCGACAAATAATGGATTACGAATTAGTAATTAATACCGTTATGACATTTTTAGAAAATATCTTTATTAGATTATGTTGCCGTCACATGCAAAAAGGTTCATAACTTCAAAATTTCACTTTCGTCTCAAAATTGCTTTCTTATTAAAGATATGATGATAAGGGATTGCAATAACCAAAAAAATATTTAAAGAATGTTTTGAAGTTACGAACCTTTATGATGCTTGTAACGGCAGTATGATGATTATATCAACCAACCATGAAAAATTAACTAAAGATAAGTGCATTTTCAAATGGGCTCAAGATTTTTACCAATATTTGGTATTGTTTGGTGATTCTTGTTTGCTGCTCTTCTTTTACACGAAAATGCTTTGGTTACGATGTCTCTCGGCAGTACGGCATACAACATTAAGACGGGTTGCAGCATTCTGCAGAATTTCAAGATCCAGAGGTCTTTAAATATTGATCCAAGAGCTCCGGTGAGGTACGGGGCATCCATAAGCAAATATAGTTTCAGATACAATATGTAATTCTCTTTTACACTTTTCTTCCTATTTTCATTCGCGGCGCTCGTTAACTTTCGTATATTTTTCATTTTTATTGTAGTGTATATGAAGAGGACACTGCTGGAAATGGCTACCAATATAGGGACAGATACAACGTGTACAATAACTCTATAATTTAACTTATTTACGATATGAAAATTTGGTTTCAGAATAAAATCATCTGGTACAGGCGAAAATTCTAGTATAGCAGATATGGTAGTAGGTATAATCGTCCCAGCGCTGACCCATAACAGATACACCCGAAATTTGTGATTTTCATCTCGACCTTTATTCGCGTCTGAAGATGGTGCCCAGCGGAATCTGGTGATGGTTGAGCTTACGTCAAAACTGATGACTAGCAACCAGAGAACTCCACCAATAGTCATCGCCATGAAAGTAAGGCCAACGAGCGAGTAACTCGTATTACTTAGTGGCTTGTGACAAAGCATAAAGTGTCCCAGAGTGATGACAGTTATGCTCAGAATCGCTTGTGTGATAGTGAAATTTAGCACAGCTTTATCATAGGCTCGGCGGCTTAAACCCGGTATAAATAGATATAGTAAACACACAATTATGTAAGGTATTAAATATATGATGTTGGCAAAAATGACCATTGTAGCTCCATACATTACTAAAGGTGTCATTATGCTATCGCATTCATCGGTCGTAAGCTTCGATGTTATTTTCGAACAATTAACGCGAGCCACACTGCCGTTTTTCACGATGTCGATGCAATTGATAAGCTTTGTGAAGTCAATAGACGAGTAGTTTCCATTATCGTTTGTATCATCAATATCTAAAAAAAAGAAAGTAAATGAATAAATGAAACAAAAAGATTTATACGAGAGAAGATTTTATAATTTTTTATACGGTTGACAAGCACATTTGTGTAAAGAATTTTCTGTTATTTTGAAACAAGCTATGCAAAAACAATAGGCTCATCGTGAATTTCCCGATCTATGCATGATAGTTCTTATATAAAAAGAAAAAATAGTATAAGCATATAGTGTGAGCGTTGGTTAAAGTTACCACAAATTTTCAGTGGTTGTGATAGTACAAAGTACGCTTACTATTATTATACCGAGATATGAGTGGTAGAACTTACCATCACTGTTGCATAAATTTAAAATTATACTAATAATAATGTATTTAAGCATCATGATAGAAATTAAAATATTTACATTTTTCACTTTGTAACATTACTTAGTTTTATAATTATTATTAATTAAATTATTTGAGAATTTTTAGTCTATAACATATAGAAAAAAGAAATCAGATTTTGGATAATAAATCCATCCGAAATAAAAGTTTACTTGAATATATGAGATGGGATATTTTGTAATATTTATTTGATTCTTTTCGTATTTCCAATAATCTAGAAAATATCAAAAATTATTTTTCTACGAAATGTTTTGATAATATTACACTGTTATATTAGTTTTTTTAATTCGAAAAGATATGCATTGTTATAGATTTTTAATATTGCATAAGTGTACAGCTTTGTAAATGGCTTTTTAACAACGCGATCCTTGATAATTACTTGTTATCAATAAATGATACGTTTTCAAAAAGACTCATGTCAACCATATAATGGCACACGAATTCAGCAATGACGTTTGTGATAGCTCATTAATAACATTTTCACGTTAGTACTTTACTCAGTATGCAAAATGGTTTGATCGCTATGATAATTTTCATCCATAATAAATATGTAAGCGTATACGCGCAATAGAGATTTCAATAGTAATTTTCACGAAAAATTGTTAAATTTAATAAATAATTATTACTAAAATTGGATTAGAAAAATTGAGCTTTACTTTAAGCCCTTTGTTCGTAAAAAAATGGCTAATCGGGTGAAAATTTGTCTGCATTTTAAAAAGAGAGAAAAATTACCACGTTTCGAGAATTATATATTTTTATTTTACTATTTTTAATCACGTACCATTTTCTTCTTATGCATCCATTTTAAACAGAACAGAGTTTAAATTGAAGCCCCTTTCTCGCACTTCAGTTACGGTAATATGAAAGTTTTATTCGCATCTCAGAGTTTTAGTGTAAGATGTAGAACAATGAATACTTTTTATTAATTTTCTCGGTGTTCAATTCTCAGAAGACAATTTAAACAGTCGAGAGACCGACATAGAACAAGAAAAAAATCGCGCCAGAGACGAAGTACTTAATTTTATTTGTAAAGTGTTTAAAACGCTCTAACTGGAATGCTTTTTGTTTATTTCCTCTTATATTATAATGAATGCAAGATGCTTGTTATTAGCATAATACATAAACGCACATTTAAAATTGCATTAGTCACGCTAATAATTAAAGAAGATAAGCAATTAATAGTGTAGCGATAGTAACACCGTGAAAAAAAAAACCAATTCGTCATTGCTTTCCTGCGCAAAACCGATCGCAGTTAGCTGGTTCTTTCTGTACCTGGAAAGCACGTAACATATTTCTCGTGCGTTGCGTTAGTCACAAGATCGAATTCGTCTAAACTTTTCTGGTAGCCGATCCTATCCAGTTCGCCGGTAGCAAATTCAACGCACTTTGTCAGATCATCGCTCAGCACAAAATTGTTTTTGCAGCACTTCACTTGTACACCGAAGTCGTTAGTAGCCACAGCAGAGCCTGTAAAGTTCACAAAAGCAAGCAGCACAACAGCGACGAGAAGATCGGCGCCGATCGTTGGTCTCGTCATGTTGATACAACTCCTTCCGGAGCTTGGTAGCTCGAGCGCTGCTCAGTGACAACTTTTCCACGCGTTTGATTCTGACAATACGAGGAAAGTACTATACTGTCCGTTCAGTCGATTGTTCGCCTATACGACTGCGGGCCGCGTTTGCCCCGCACGACACTGGTGTCGCTTTCCTCCACTCCGAGCAGCATCGCGTTGATGCTCCCGATAGAAAATCACGCCGCGAGCTCGCGGGGCTCCAGGCCGGATCGGCCACGCTTGCGGTCAACTTATTTGCAAACCGGACTGTAGCAACTCTTCGTTTGTTTTGACGACTTGGTTCCTTTAGCAGCCAGGTTTATATGCTAATGAGCGAGAGACAAAAGATCGCGCGCATGCTCAATGTCGACGCCGCCGATATTTACTTCGTCATTCTTAAACATATGTGATACGGCAGGATATTTGAGTGAATGGAATAGTTGCGAAAACTTACCCGAGCCAGCGGAAATCGATTTGACTCGAGACTATATTATACACTTACCGTGGTCCATCAGTCAAGTGGCATGTATATAACTTATATCTATATATAGGTTTTGTGGGAATCAGACGCGGACTTTTACCAAAGTCATTTTGTTTGCGCTTGATTTATGATGCCTTTTTGATGCATGGAAATTCGGCTTGTCTTAGTTGGATGTTCTTTTGTCTCGCGAGAATTAACAAAAAAGTATCTTATAGGCATCGAGAAAACTTTTCTTCCGCCGATTGAAATAGTGCTTTTCCAATCTATCTTGCAAATGACTTTTAATTCTTCGAATCATATAATTTTCTCATTTGAGTATTTCAAAACAACAATTTATTCTTCTTCGCATAGTATTTTCAAACAAAAATTGTCAATGAAATCGCTGTTCATTATACTTCTTTACCAATGACAACATTTATTGTACACATAGTCTTCGTTTAAACGAATGTATTTCTGAAAAGTTTTGAAATTTAAATTTCGTTACAGCTTCGTGGATAAAGGTCATTCTGGTATTTATTAAACTTCGCTTCAACTCAATTTTACGATTTATTCAATAATTTTTGCATATTAAAGAAAAGCATTGCAGCTACCAGGGATTCACCTGAAGTCTGGAAACCGGCTAATCCTCTATTTGTACTGCAAAACGTATGATCGTTGCATGCTGATTGCATCGAAAGAAACGACTCTGTAAATATGCGTTACATGTTTCATTCGCAAGTGCAAAGCGTTCCTATATCGTATAACCTTGTGGCTATATATTGAACAATTTATTCTTTTATGTAGGAAAATCCGACAGCAGATTTCTTACAATTGAAAGGATCATTTTAGAAATAGTTTTCAGTTAATCAACGCTGACTTATTGAATTATTTATATTTTGATAGTGATAGGTGAATAGCAAATAAATCAAAGCTGGTACTTACAAACATTGATCATTAATTAGTCACATCAATTAAGACGTGATAATGAAAAAAGTTAATTATTCCGAATCCGTTATCCATAACATGTGTATAACTGCATACCTTAATTAGTACAAATTTAAATTTTCATAGATTTGTTATAATTTATACATTTCCATTAGTACAGATTTTCCCACATTAGTCTTTGTCAAATATTGTAACTGGCTTTAATCGATTTTAAATGAAGAGCATATGAAACTATATTTGAATTCCGTAATGTACATTATCGGTTGCACATTGCTGTTGAAAAATGTAATTATAGTGATTTTTGGAAAGTTTAAATAAGTTTTTATTCAATACGAATGTATCTATATAAAAATTATTGTTAAAACTGTATTTTAATATCAATAAATTAAAATAAAATATTCAAAAATAAAGCTGTGCGAAATAATTCATGTCATTTTAGCTACTCTTAATTGTTTATTTTTTTTGTAAACCTTTTTTTTATATTCGCGGAGAAAAAAGACGGCCACGGTAGTGGTGTGCGAGCATACAAAATTAGTCGTTAGTAGCATAAAGTCCGAATGGCCGTAAAATAAAACTCTTTTGGACTGGCCTTTTCGCCTATCATTTGATCTTTTTGAATTTCTATCGTCTCTGGCTAGCGGCGATAGGTGGCGTATCAGTACTTTTATATTTCCTTCATCATTATTTGCGCGCGCACTGCAACAGATGAGGTGTGCCGCTAATTGCAAGCCAACCCCTTTTTGGGTCTGCTTGGGCTACTCATGCTTTAACTGCCTGAGTCTACTGTTATGACGTTAGTTTTCTCATAACTAATATGACTGCTTTTGATATTATGATTACTAGTATTACGAATTGGCTGGTTGAATTCCAAACTGATAAAGGAATAAATTACCTTAAATATACATAAGAGTTCGCAAGTATGTGAGACTTTTTAATTCATAGTTCATCTAAATGACAGCAAATAATTCGCTTACACAAAAAAAAGTGACGTCTTCCTTGGCGCGTAATATTATCAGCATGCGTCCGGTGTTGGGTTTTGCGGCATATTATTACCTGGCAAGGAAAAATCTCGAGATACACAATGAAATTTCCTCTCAGTTCCCCACTGCGTCAGACTCTTATTACCGTTGACCAATTACAGCAACAAAATATGCAGCAAAATAGAAACCGTATTTCCTTTAGTTGGTGACTACAAACCTTCCGAGAATAGCACATCAGTAATTATGATATTTTTTACGCGTTCGCGAGAACACAGCACAGTATAGTTGGCGTCGTGCCGACTAACGTCTCTCGTATTGCGGAGTCCTTATATCAACAGCAGTAGAGATTCACTTGTTCTGTTTGTCGGACATATTATATTCGTGTGTGCCACAAGTGTTAAAAAAGCTAATGCTTAACAATATTGATCGATCAATTAAATTAGCTATTTTTTTTTATTATTATCCATGACTCATCAATCGATTTGCATTCAACGATTCGTTGACTCAACGAAGAAAAGCTAATCACAGTTACAGTGTTTTCAAGTGTATTTTGAACTCTAAGTGAACTTTTTCTTTGTAAACAATGTCGAACGAGCCAGAAGTGATAGTTGAGTGCGGAAAAGCCTCTACGGACACGATAATCCATGGCTTGGGTGCTGTAACATTCTGGGGAGCGCAAACGTACATGTATGTCAACATTGTGCATTTTTTCGCCTGCGTTGCAGTAGTTATTATTTATTGTTCACTCCCAGTGGCTCATAAAAATCTCTACAACCGCGTAGTGCTTCGCCACAATGTGTCGCTATTAATAGTGGGAGGCATTCTTACCCTACTGGGTTTTTGTCACCTGATCAACGATTGTCATGTCAATGATGTAGCTCTTCGCCTTCTTTGGTTGAACTTGCAGTATTTCACGAACGCTACAGTATTTTGGTTGAACGTTGTTTGCTTCGATATGACACTGGTGATAACACGGTTTTGCTGGATTCCGGCGAATGGTTATCGCGAAGACGACGATAGAAAGCTTACCGTCTACAGCATACTAGTCTGGGGTGGAGCATTTGTCCCGACACTTATGGCTGCTATTTTCGAATTCGTGCCACAAGTGCCAAGTGATTTTCCGCTGAAGGCAAATTTTACGGAAGCCTCAAACGGTCCCAGGCCAATTGTCAATATGTACTTTTTTTTGCTTCCAGCCTGCACACTGCTCTGTAATAATTTACTCTTCGTATTGACGACCTACAACATAATCAGAGTTCAACGGAGCACGCAGGTTGCCGTAGAGAATCAAGAGAACTTACTGCGAAAGAAGTACTTTCTCTTTTTAAGGTTGTATCTTTTCATGGGCGCGCCATGGTTCTTTGGCATGGTTCTGGCTTGCCTCAATGAACTTGTTGTCCTCAAGGTCTGCAGGATATTGCAACCAGTTCTCTGGCTCATCATGCTCGCCTCGCGTCGGAAGATAAGGTTGCAGCTGACGAGAAGATTGCGCTGGAAGAAAAGCAACGAGTGCAATGGCGCGACATTAAAAGAAATTGTCAATTTTAGATCCAAGGACAACTTGGTACCAGCAGAAGTTATAGAGAGATTCTAGGAAGAACAGGGGATGAAAAAACTATATTGTGATTGGAATTGGCTTCATTCGCCTAAAACGGAGTTTATTCTGCTTTGTTTACAGTAAGAAGTCATTGACCTTGAGAGTAAAGACTTGAATTGAAATTGATTTTCAATGCATGTACATAAACATATTTATGCCAAAAATTAATTATATAATTAGTCCATTCCAAAAAGTTAAACGAAATTGTATCGCTTGAATCGAGTTTCAATTAAACAATTTTTGTAAAAAAAAGTCTACGATATATTTAATTTTTAATTTTATACGATAGATGTTCATAACCATTCAATGACGCATACAGCCGATCGGAGGATTACCTGATAGAATAGTTTATAGTCCCAACTAGCTGAGACATTTAAGGTGATACTTATCGCAATATGAATTTTCGATGAGTAAAATTTGCATCATTATTGTACTACGAAAGTAGTTCATTATAACTAAAGCACGAAAAAGCTTGTTTTCAGTTAGGGAAAATTATTGAAACTTCTGAGGATATCCTAGTCATTTCAAATCATTTAAAGTTTTCAACTGTTAATGTACAACACGTAGTGATATATGTCTCTGTGCTTTATCTGTATATATGAAAAAAACACGCATAAAATCAAATGCCAATGTCATTATTTTTTCGACTGATTGTGAGTTTTAAACAAGTATTATTTATTCATGCATCATGTGAATACGTTTATGCATGTGATTGCGCAATACAGACTTTTTATTTATAAAAAGAGCTTCATTATTTATTATAAGTCTAGTAAACATGAAAAATAGTGATGAGAGTCAAAGTGCATTTGTGTGAAAAGTTGAAAAATAAAGAATATTAATATGAAAAATAAACTTTTAAAGCTCAGATAATGTATGGTGTTAATATTTTTTAGCCCAGTACCAATAATTCCACACAATATTCAGTACAATAAAATGGTAGCTGATTGGTAATTTAAAAAATTACAATATTTAAGTTCAGGTCGTGATTTGGGAAAAATATTTTAATAATCAGTAAAGAATGTATAATATTTTATAAACGAATATCTTACTCCTTTGCTTTTGAAGATTATCTATAATAATTGTACAAATTCTTATTACATGCAATTATTTGCTAATAGAAACAGTATTGATAATTCCTAGATTTCTGATGCAACTGATGTAGAGACTTGTGTAAAATGCTGGTCTTCAGCAGCGTTATATTTATCAGTAGGAGAGTCGGTACATACTACGTAATTCAAGGTCTCTCTTCTTATTATTTTTATGTATACATACTAAATTATAGCATCGGTATTATTTTTACAAAATGAGTTTCTAATTTAAACTTATAAGAACATACGCAAAACTGTTCTGTCGGATAATTTGAAATTTAATACTCAATTAATAATATTATTTTTTTTTCAATAGACAGAAATATGTATTAGGTATCATTTTAAACAATGCTAATTTGAATTCATTTATAAATTAAATTAATATTTTTTGATATAAAAAAATTAATTCTTATTGCATGATATGATATTGTATGCCTGTACTTTATATTTATACAGATAGACGACATAAAAATATTGTCTATCAGGATGTTGTGTCGAGACATTCTTTTAAAAAAAACGTTGCCGAGGTTCATGCGCTGCTGTATCACTGGCGTAAGTACTTCATCAAAATTTTACGAGCGGACACGTCACTGTGACGATCACGCAGGAAATTCGAGTCGCTTTATCGCGCGCATATTTCGTAGTTTTACGGGCTGCGAAAATCTCACTCTGACTTTTTGGTCGTGTCAGCGTATATATCGTTCGCGCCGCTAATCCTACGTGCATTTCATTATCCATATTTATTAGTGCATCCCGATTGGTCGTTAGGTGATGGATCGCCCCGACGTCACTGCCTAGTGTCCAATCAATCAAGGGATAAGCGGATTAATCTGATTACGCGAACCGCGACCTGCAAACAACTATCTCTGGATTATAGATTCTGATTTGATCGACAAACTTTTCACTCTTGGCAACTTGCCCTTTCTCCGCATGAAATGATTGGTCACTGCGCTGACCTATTGCAGTATAACAGTGTCAATCAAGCCTTTTATTATTTTATAAATAAATTAAAAATAATAAGTATTTTATCTCGTATTTTATAATATGATATTATTACTATGGTAATATAAACAATTAAGAAAAAAAGTTTTAAAACATAAAGAAAGGCACGTACATAAAAAGTCCTTTAAACATTATTTACTGTTAACTGTTTAAAAAAACAGTCAAATTTTATTTCTATTAAAAACATTCTAAAATCTTTCCTATGCCACGCACATCTGGATATTTCCAATCAAGAAGGGATTACAACTATTGTACTTTAAAAGTTTTATTTTATTCATATAGTTACAGTTTTTATGTGAAAATATAGAAAATGATGGGAAAAAAGTCAGGTCTACTAAAAACTTAAACCGATTTCAGTAAAATCTATTGGACAGTCAGAAAGACAAAAAGGTGCGAGCATAATACCTATAACCCATAGCACGCACAACCGCTAGCACCCCCGAGCGAGCCACCGAGCGTGGTAAAGTGGGGGGAGAGAGCCGGTGAGGTAGGTCCATTTTTTATCTTCTGCGCATCTGATGCGCGTCCATCACGCATCATGTTTATGTACTTGAGACGTCAGGTAGATTCTATTATATACCTACTTGTCTTCAGTTATCCTGACTTTTTTCCCAGTATTGTTGCTCTTTATCTTAAAGCATCAGAGACTTATCACATATAAAAATATTACAATTCTACTTATCATAATTATCATCAACAATCATCTGTGTATCGATTGAAGTTATTGAACGTGTGATCAATTTTCAAATAGCTCAATGTTTATTAATTCGAGGAAAATGACATGGGCGCTTTTGAGCTAAGAGAGAGTTTAGAGACTAGTCGAATTGGATCCGTTTGAGCTGTTTATCAAAGAGAGGGAGTAACGACTTCAGTGAGGTGTTCCTGAATATCAGTGAACTTGATGAAGGTATGTATGTAAATAAAGACAAGTGTATATTCTAGAGAACAAAAATTTGTTGTCGCTAACATTGAGACTGAAATGAAGGAAAAATATAAACCCGCTGTAGAAATTCAGGACGTCAGGATGAACTGTTGAACTGACCTTCTGATCAGGGCACACAAGCAAATTGACCATTTGGAATTTATAGGTTAGGCACGACATTCGCGTGCACTACGCTGTCATTTATCTTACTATTGCAAAAGTATATTTTAAAATGGAACAACATTACAAATAGAGTTGACAGTGTGAGCATCGTCACTATAAAGACTGAGAATGTATACCATATATATGTACTTATACGCGTTGTGATACGTCGTAACTAAATCATGAATCCGAATCTCACAACTGGCGAATCAAGCAATACTATTGAAATATATTCTATTTTAATTGTCCTAAATTAATTTGGAGATAATTTGTTGCTATACATTAGCTTTAGTTCCGGACGTCAGAATATGTTTTGAAAGACAAGACTATTGTATACGAAAAGGGTTCTCTGCTGACTATTCCACTTATAACTGAAACTACGTAATTGTGTAATTTTCAGTTCAAGAATAACTGAAATCGCATATACAAAATATCTTAGTTTGGTATATGGACATTATAGTGTATACAATATAATTCGCGCAAGTGGATTAAAAATACAGCGTTTATGCCTGAAACTATTTTATTATAAAATTAACTAATAATTATCGAGAATTTAATTTTTTGTTATATATATTTGTTATTTGATATTAAGTTATATTTTTTAGATGGAATATAGCATTTACCCTATTTAAAATGGAAAGTCTCGATATAATAAAACCACTAATATTGGCTGAAAAATACAGTTTTCCTAAAATAGGAAAACTTGTTCGCAAAGATGGTAAGTACAGAGTAATAATTGAAAGTAAAAGCGACAATTTTCAAAGAAAGAAGTATTATGATGCTGAAGATTTTCATGAGTGACTTATGTTCCATATTCGCGTACTTACGCTAAGCAAAGTACGCGCGCGAATCAATAAATTCAATGTTTACAGGGACGGTGATAGTGTTGTTATTTATATGGGTTTGCGAATTGTTTCGCTTATGCGAATACAGGTCTTTAGTCATATCGAAATAAAGAATTGTTGTGGTAAATTATTTAAACAAATTAGTATTAGTAATTAACAATGTCTTCGTTTTTCTAAATAAAAACGGATATTTTCTATAAAAGTTTTGCAACTAAAATATTTAGTGACTATATTATACTTCTATGCTAACATGTTTACTTGTTCTTTTATAATTCCAAGTTAATTTTCCGTACATTTTTAGCTGCTCGTCTATTGGGAAGTTTAATTTCTAACAAAGAAGATGGCCAGAATAACGAGCCGTTTGAATACTCTAATGTAGAGAAAACAGTACCACTGAAAAAAAATGTTGCTCGACGTGGAAAACCTCTTCGTTTAGGTAAGATTTATATTGCTTTCCATGTAAGCAATGTATTAAAAATGTTTTTAAATTTTATTGATTTTCAGGTTTGCGTGCTCAACGACTTATTGATAATGAAACGCGAAGAGAAAATTATGAATCTATAACAGAATTAGTTTTAGATAGAAATTTCTGTCGTTTTCTTATGAGTCATAAAAATCTCCCGAGTGATGTTCATTTGTTTTTAGAAGGAAGGCTGACTTATATTAATTATAAATTAAACAAAGTATAATGTAGATTTCAGCAGTAATGCGGTAGCTTATTCTAGATATAATTGTTACAAATAGAATATATGTTTTTACTTATTATGTATTATTTACTTCTTTCTGTTTTGTAGTGAAATTAATTTTAAACTATTTAAATAAACATTATATTTAATACAATAAATTACATTATACATTAGAATATCAGTTAGCAATTGGTATAAGAATGATAAAATATTTCTTATAATTTTACAACCTCAAACATTAAATTGCCAGCAGCGAACAACACTTTTTAAACACGCATGTATCTATCAAATTACGTATTCTTGGCTCCAAAATTGTTGCACCCAATGTACGACTGTAAAGGAAGTTTCGCGCGAGAGTCGAGAACCCGCAAGTCTACTAGATAAGCGATATTTATGGAGAAAGTTTAGCGTACAGTACTGTGCTAACGTTGATCAATGTTTCCGTACTGTTTGATTTAAAAAAGCATCGAGGGGTATCTGTCGAACTTCGCGCTCGATAAACTCTTTCGTTATTTCGATGTCGAGAGCACGTAATGCTGTTGCTCGATATGTCGTATTTGAATGGGAGATTCAAAGTTTTGTTGAGCACTATTGTGTCTCGAATTGCAGTACCTATCTTTGCCAAAAAGCTTTGGTATGGTAATTTTCTTTATTAGATATATAGTTATGGTCCCATTTTATGTATCATTTTTGCATTCGAAACATGCAAATTACTTTCTTATTGTTTGACGTAATTTTAACACGATTAAGAAAAAGAATTCGTCGTAATATATTAATTTTTATACATTCATATTCTATTACTAACGTCGTTGGAATAATGAATAAATAAAGTTCAATAATAATAAATATTGATTCATAATGTACGCAAAAGCCAACAAACTGGGTTTCCTGTTGTACGTTTATTTCATTGAAGCTTCTCGAACATATGTACTTGGGCGAAATGCATAATTAATATAATTTTTTATTATCGATGCAATGATGAACACCAACTCGATTTTCCTGTAAACAACTGATTAACGTTCTCTTACTTTCATCGCTTAAAAGTCTACATTTGAATTAATTGGCATTGATGACGTTAAAAAAAACAATTCGAATAATAGAGCACACAGCAAATAATGTCTTGCGGTGTAATCGACTTTGAAAGAAATTCAAAAAATTACCGCATGCAACGTGTTTCTCATGAACACATATAACAGGCGCACTACGATGATTAGATTATATTCCAAGAAAGGAGCGTGCACATACATCAATCTAACGCTTCAAACAAAACAAAAGTCGAGTTAACCGACGGCGTGAAACCATTCAAAGTTTACATTGGAGAGAAGCCTGCCTTGGCTCGTCTACCATGCCCGAAATTACTACAGCTCGTCGAATTATGCATTTGCTCGACGGACAAAAGATGTGCCAGGCTCCTTCGAAATTCGGATCTCGCGGATGTCGCGCCGCAGCTGCGCCCGTCCTCTGTCGCGGAGTTTGACCTAAAAGCCGAGCTCTTTTGTCCCGCGAACGGCTGCGCCGCGGCAAATCAATGTGCGCCGCGACGCTTTGCATCAACTGAATATTCATCATTCGCGGCCGCGTGTCGCGCGTATTTGAGAATTTCAAACGTTCCCGCGCGCTTGCTGCACCGCGGCCCGAACGAGCTTTCGCCCCTTTTATTAAAGTATACTGCCGATTCGGATGCGCCAGCCTTATTGCTGAGTTTCGAAAAGGCACGTGGCTAGAGAGACTCTCTCTTGCTCTCTTTGTCTCCCCACTGACTCTCTCTCTCTCACTCTTTCGGTTTTTGTTATAAATTGATCGTTTCGTCCCGCCGCGGCATTTTAATTAGCGACGCCGGCAACGCCTCGTTTCCATTTTGCTGTATAGCCTGAGCGAGCGCGACTTTTCATCAATATGCAAGCTTCGTAATCGCTGTTTATTAAGGTCGATCAGAATACTTGAATAATTTTGAATAATAATATTATCTATTTTTTGTGCGCGTGACAACAATAAGGGACTTTGCACGTTCATTTTCGTCAGACTGCACGTTATACCAACCGAAGACTTTTTTGTTGTATTTATCTGTTACTTTATAACTCTAGAGATGATGAGAAGTGGATATAACTGTTATATATTTAAAAAGATGTAAAGAAACTTTAGTTTTTATTTAAATTTTACACTTTTTACGTTTTTAAAAATATGACCCATTTTAGTTTGTTCGTTTGATCTTTTTATAATATCTTTATAAACAATTAAACGAAATAAGAAAAGCACGCATAACTTCTCATAAAAGAAAAACTAAAAAAGGAAATACTATGTATGTGATAAATCAAATGTTGCAAAAAAAATAAATAAATAAATAAACAAGCAGTAGAGGGTTTATTAATATATAATGTAGGTATAGCTCAATGAAAATGCTGTAATACTGAAATATGTATATGACTATACAACGTGTTAAATACCTTCTAACTGTTAAATTTTTCTTCATCATAAAATCAGCAAAGAACAGATCAACAATAGTATAATGTAAACTTTAACATCGCTGGGTGTTGAGGACTCGTGCTGCTGTGCTCTCAGTATGCCATTTTAATTAAAATTTATGGGACAGGATTTCAAACGCGCTCTTGTGCCGCTACTCTCGCTGATTCGGCAGTACTGCTGCTGTACATAGTTACCTGTATCTACATCGTATCACCGCAGAAATATATGTCCACTTTTCAGCGCATTTGTAAGTGGCCTCGACGGCGTAACCAATTGCAGTGGCGCACTGCTCAGCATAACCTTCTACATCTGTTTCATCGTGAACTGATGCCACATAAAAATAGAGCAAAAACAGCAAAACCAAGAGCGCCGCGAATGTAAAGTTGTCATATGCGTCGGCGAAGCGTGAGTTTTACTTTTTAAAGGACGAGCGTAAAATCGCGAATCCGAAGAAGCTGATTTTTATTCACGGAGACGGACTCCGCTATTGTTGATTAAAATAATGTTGCTTCTTCAATTTACCACACGTTTTATTCAGTGTTTATATTATGTATTGAGTATAAGTAATTTTAGATAAAATAGTATTATGTCTTTTTTATCTACTAATATGGGAACATAGAAATCTTACAGTATTTGATGAGTCTGTTGCACTACTTAGCGACTCGTCTTCGCTTTCTCTACAGGTAGTTCTTTGTCTTTGAGCTGCAGCATCGTTCGGTAGAATTCGGGCTTGATAGCAATTTCATCTTGTGTGAAGCTTTATACTTGCTAAGAAAATTGAATAAATTGCACTTTATGTATTAACGCTATCTATCCTTCTTATAACCATAACAAAATGTTACTTACCATAACGTATGTAAAGCAATATTTATAAACAGAAATGAGATATTATTTATAAATATGAACAAAATTTTGTGAAATGTTATATCAGACTTTAAAATCGTACTTCATATTTTTGGCAAAAATGGAAAATTAACAGCAGCAATCTGATAGTAGAATTTATATGAGTAAAAAATGTTCCAACCAGGATTTCTATTTTACACAACATTTTTTACCCGCGTATACCTCGGCGTATACACTTACTGATTAAATGATAACTCGCTCTGACATATAAAACAGATTTTATAGCTCTACAATTTCTATTCTAATTTTGGAAAATAAAGTGGAGCTGAAGTTGAATTATCGTTTAATTTATCATCCGCAAGTATCTGAACTCCGGTTAGCCGAGCAGGGGACGGAAGTTCGCAAAAGCCAGTCATCGAATGGCCTGAAGGCACGAGGTGGCTGGGTAGCTATAATACGAGGACAAAGTACCAGCTCGTATAAAACTTCACGTCGAGAAAGGATAACGAGAGCAATCTGCTCATCTGTCGGTCTGCAATGTCTCAAGCGCCTCCAGCCGCGAAGAATCCTATGGGGGTTACGAAGATATATACACTAAGTCTCGCGCACAGAGCTCCTCATCCCCGCCGCGGATCGCGGTGAGGGCGGAACACACCGCGCGTGCGAACTTCCGGTCGAGAACCTCCAGCAGCAGCCGCAGCGCTCTGGTAATTAATGCCCGCATAATCATTTTTCATGCGCGAGCTCAGTGCTCTCAATTTCTTTCACGTCCGAGACCTAAATTTTCTGGATCATATCACGAGCGCGTCTGCGCTAAGGCGCAAGGCTTACTTATTAACTTATCAGCCGTATAGCGCTGGAAATGCTAAATCATCTGAGCGCGACTTTTATCTTGCTTATACGCTCATTTTTTAATTTTATCTAAAATTTTAGTTGATTTAAGGACTGATATTAAGATCTTGGTTGACGTTAAGGGCGTAAAATGTTACAAGTTTGTTCTTTTTAAATAATTAATTACAAATTATAAATTTTTATAATACTTATTTATTTTCTGTGGCCGTTCATGAATCATTTTTTCTTTGCAGTAACACATTGAGAGTAAAGTATTCCGTTAACTTCTCTTATAAGTCGTGTAAATATAACACTGACAACGTGTAAAACTCCTAGCATTAAATGATCATTATTTTTCAAGATGTCGAATTTACATAGATACTATAGTGATATATCGACAATCGCAAGAGTCACTTGAAAGTCGCTTAGTGGCTCGCTACTTTTCATGAATACCGTTGAATATAAATGCAATGATTTAGACATTTTTAGGTCGAACGTATAATCATTCTAATTTACATGTATGAATATTGAAAAGTAGAAACTAATTGTTTTCACAGAAACTTAATTCCTAGATTCTTTACTACTTTAATGATAATCGCTATAAAAATTAGTCTGTTTTACTTTGTTTCTTTGTATCTAGATTTCACTTGCTATAGGAATCTATAATATAATCCAAAAATATACATGAAGAAACGGTGACAGAATTGCGTATATAATTTTTATTTTCCTATTTGTTAAATAAACTGCATTGAAAATTCTTTAGAAAACAGTAGCAAATTTTTCCTACTCTTCTTACAGTGCCCGCGAGCAAGCGTTTGTCAGTGTCAGTATTACGTGCGATGTTAATCTGATCAACTCGATCGTGCGACACAGAACCAACAGTTCGCGTTATAAAAGGTAAGTATAGAAACGAGTTCGACTGTTAACAAGAAAAAACAATGACAACCACACAATACACATTACCTTTTTTTATTGTTATAGAAAGTTATAAATGGTATACAAAATTCGAACTAATGTGCTGAAAAAGCACTTTATCATATAAATAAATGAAATATAACATATAATCGATAGAATTATTTTTTGATAATATGTTTATAAAATCTTTAAAATTCAATGATCAGTTTTTATTTAAATAGGTTATTGATATATTATTATTATTTGTTTGCACTAAAATTTAAGTTTTTTTGGATACCTTTAACGGTTTTTATTATTCTAAAAAGTGTCGAAGTTCGGGCGTGAACCTCGAATCTTCGAAATGGAAGTCTGACTCTATCGTTTAAGGGGACGGATAAACAATTACATTTTTCAATAATATTATTTCATTGTGACATATTTTATTTTTAAATAAGCGAGTCACGCGCGGCCTGACGTCCTCTTTGGCTTGCCACCTTGCAAGGTGCGCAAAAACGCTTCGCGTTTTGCGTGTAAGGCACGGTCGCTGACGCTCGCCCGATCAACCGACGCTCGCACTTCGCGCTCGCCTGATCCGCTGATGTTCGCGCTACGCGCTCACCAGATGACCAGATGGTCGCGCTACCGTTAGGCAATAAATTAATGCTTGTTTGGTACAATATACTCAAAATTTTGGAAGTAAATTGTACTGACTTTTTTAGAACATATTATTTATGACACGCCGTGGCGTAAACCTCGATTTATGCCACGCTCGTGTAAAAATGGGGGGGGGGGTAAAGGAATTTCACCCTCGTGGGGACTATTGTGATATGTGAACCATTATGTGATGTAAAGTCATTTAGGTCGGCTTCGCTGATTCTCATGCTAGGCAATTATGTGTTTCTAAAAGTACGCACTTATTACAAATAAATAAGTGGAGGACATAAAGTACTGGGGCGAAGCAATTCATGCAGCGAATTATCTGCAAAACATACTGCCAAGCCGAGCAAGAACGAAAACTCCGTTCAAAATGTTGTACTCGAAGAAGCCCGATGTAAGTAACCTGCAAATTTTCGGCAGCGCCGCATATATGCACATCCATAAGAAGCAGAGCAGAAAGTTGGATGCGAAAGCAGAGAAGTTTATTTTTGTCCGATACTCGGACGAGTCTAAGGCTTATCGACTCTTAGATCCGGAAACCAATAAAATAAAAATAAGCCGAGATGTTATTTTTCGCTACGCTCGTGCGTTAACCTCACGGTCCAGAACAGGACTGCTTATGACACGGATAGGTGTGACAGCGGGATTAGGTAGGCTGTGCTATAAAATTCTATTATAGCACTGACTAGCATACATCCTCTGCCATGCTGTTGCAAGGTGGCGTTGTTGGGTGGTGGACGCCGAGAGATCAATCGCTGCGTTACTCGTACGAATACGAGTCGAGAGCGGGTTAGGGATCTCTCTTTGTCGGCCGACTTTGAATATATTAGCGGACCAACGTGAGTCGGTTCTACGTTAAAAACAGTTTTTTGCTTGAAAGCTCCGCTTGTCGTAACGTAGCTGTAAAGAGGCCTACGTTAGTAAAAGGGATGTGTAGAAGAAAGCTGTTAGCTTGGTAGGAAGGAGACTCTCCGTGTGGACGACGACTTCGCGCTCCAGTCTGAAGACACGACTATGACCGATCCGAGTGCCCCCTACTATATCTCCCAGGATTGAATCGACCGGTAGATAATTTTGTGAACCTCGATCGTATAGCCGCTTGAGCGTCAAGGTTGCACGCCATGCGTTCGAAAGGAGAATCGAAGCGGCACGTCAAATTTGGTATTCATTTCCTCTCTGTGTTTACACGGGCTTGAGACCGTCTTATAACTATCTTATAGGTATAAGGCCACATTAAAAATGTATTATTATTTTCCAATTCTCTCTCCAGAAAATAATTATTATGAAAACTTTTACCAATTTGTAGAAAAGTAAAACTGCTCAGGTTCTCAAATGAGCAGTTTTACTTCTCGTTTTCATATATGGGGTTGAGTCGGTCAGATCCTCTTTCCGAATCAACCCCAGACACTTAAGGAATTTTAACTTACCTATGTGCTCTATCGTTAAATCCGCTCCGTTGTCGATGGCAGATTTCTCTTTCAATTGCTTCACCGGTCTGCAATGGTCGGTCTTCATCTCCAGCCCGCTGTTGTCAGATCCATCCCGAAGTTTCCTCTTCGATTTAACCTCACGTGGTTTCGTCCCGGAGCTCTTCGAAGTGGTTCGAAGCTGGCGTTTCCTTACCGCACAATTCTTCAACCAGCCTCGTATGGTTGACTCCGGTGCGGGTATTTTGTGAGAAATGTCGACCAACCTAATCCCACTCTCGTAAAGGCGAACGGCTTCAGCCTTCTCTTCTGCAGAGTAAATCCTTGTCACTCGTTTATGTCCTTCCTTCGAATCCATGGTCACGCGCGGAAAACTTCGCTGTCCAAAAGTCTCGAGGCAGTGCAAGTAGTTTTGAAGCGTCCAGAAGTTATGGACTCTACAGGTCGTCGACCGTCTTGCTCGGCTGCCGAAGAAGAACTGTCGTTAGCGAGCGAGCGTCGTAGACTTGTAGAGAGAGCACGGACGTCGGAGAGTGCCCTCGTACGCGATTGGATCGGCGCTGCTTCGAGTCATTGGAGCGGGAGTTGTGGCTACTTACTCCAGAAGGGGGGGGGAGCTTTTCGAAGCGTTGTAACTGCGCGCGGCAGTCTCGTGGAGTGGGGGTAACAACACCTTTCCGTGGTATAAGCAGTCCATTTTGGCAGCGTGAGGTTAGCGCACAAGCGTAGCGAGTGTATATACTTTTCAGGGATATAATAGGTTCCACAAGCAGTAGTGATTTTTTAATTCCGTAGCAGCACCTCTCGCAGTTCTGGAATCGGGTTTTCCTGTTCCAAAGCAGCGAATTTCGTCTTGCTCTTCCGTCAGCCAGTCGATAGTGGGGAGAGTGGGGGAGAAGAGACAAAGACAGAAATAGTAAACACGCGCGCTAATTGGTCCAAGCGTTATGACTTCGGGGGTGTGTTACAGAGGGAACGCCAACAGCGGTACAGCAGTCCGATCCGCGTTCGAAATTCCGCTGCTGTGCTGTTACTGTGAAATCGTTCCGCGTCAGCTGTTCGATATCATGTGAATGCATGGTTTCTTCGACACGCGCGGGAGTTGATTAATTAATTACTTCATGTGAAGTTTTTTTACAAAAATGTTACATGAGGTAAATAATTTATTTATGTACTATAATATCGAATGGTATTTAATACCACGAGCGCCAAAAAATCAAACCAAAACCAATGTTGTGATTTTGAGGTTAGAGTGGTATAAAGTTTCATAAAGTCTATATTTTGAAAATATATTACGTACATACATCTAAAAAAATTCTCAATAAACATGAGTTAATGCTAAATAATTTGTTTAGTTATATATAACCTCCATACCCTCGTAGAAAATTCGCCATAATTTCTGGTGGCGTTACTAACGATTGCCCAGACATGTCAGGAGATTCCGCCCAGAAACTCTGCGTTCTAGCGACAGTTTCAGCCCAGAATATCCTGAAAATTCTGGTGAAGGTGTGGAGCGGGAGTAATTTGAGGTTAGGGGGTTAGGATTAGCTCACACATATTGATTTGTTTATCAATACTGATTTGCTTTACAAAATTTATGTGACTCGTACACTATACACCTCATTTCACTTAACCGAACAAAGTCATCTAGTTTTATTATTTTATTATATAATACATATTATATCTAGCTCAACAAATTAATATTATTTATATTTACCATAATATTAGTGTAAAATATCTTGTGTAATAAAACTAAACTTAATATGAATCCATATGAACATTCACTGTAGCTTGTCGGTTACTTTAGATCAGAATTTGAAACTTTGCTTGGTATCGGTGATTTGGGTCCAAATACGAAATCAGCCAATTACAATGATAATGTCATAAATGTTATTTTAACTTCTTAGACAGCTCCTGGCATTTCCAAAAAGAGTAATAATCAGTAACTTTTCATTCATAGTTCTGAAGTTGTTCAAAAACTAAAATCCTCCACAATGAAAGAACACGACAAAATGCTTAGAACTCTGTTGAATTTTTTCAATAGTTTCAGAACTATGAATGAAAAGTTACTGATTATTACTCTTTTTGAAAATGCCAGAACCTGTCTGAGAAGTCAAAATAACATTTATGATATTATCATTGTAATTGGCTGATTTCATATTTGGACCCAAATCACCGATACCAAGCAAAGTTTCAAATTCTGATCTAAAGTAACCG
>UCOJ01001719.1:0-22993 GCA_900474305.1 Cecidostiba fungosa
GGATAGACTTGCCGAGCCAAGTACTGTATTTGAGCGCGATCACGAGGATTCTTGAAGAGCACAATGTAATCCGAATTGAGTGAATAATCGCGCTGATTCGGGTCCTTGTAAAAAAGATTTTGACACAGATAAATTGTGGATATATTTTTGTGATGACAGCCGCGTACAAATAAATCGAGTACTACGCTACTCGAAGATTCACGCATAAAGTCGTCGAGAATCAACAACTTTTTCTTATCATTATCGATTAAATAGTCGCTGGGGTTGCGGTAAACTTTCTCGAAACTTGATACTTGACCGCCGGGTATTTTAAATTCGTTTTGGTACGATTCCTGCCATTCGCAGTAGTAGAATAAGACACGAACGAAGCGCACATTACATATTTCGGGCAAATTAGCGAGGAAACGTTTAATGAACACGGTTTTCCCGCACATCGTCGGACCCGAAAAATAAACAACCTTTTCCGGTTTTATAGCTGACAACGCCCGCGGCATGTGGCGGCGGCGCGGACGAGGCACGCGACGATCAGCTTATTGCGTGCCTCGTTATCAGCTGCTCCCCGTACGATAAGCTGGTCACCCGCACCGTCGGAATCAGCTTATTAACCGCGGTGATTAGCTTTTATAAGATTTAGCTTATTTGATTCTTCATTTTATAAGCTGATCACCGCGAAATATGCTAGCATATTTTATTTAATTATCAGCCGACGACAAGAACAACTAAAGGTACACAAGGATATACAAGATGGGTGTAAGTATTTTACAATATTTATTCATATATTTTACATTGTTTCATCTGTCTTGTAGTCGTAAGGAAGTGAACAGTTTTTCGAGACATATCATCTTTTTTTCAAAACAACGCTACAATTTTTGAATTCGTCCCGAGTTACAACATCGTGAGCAAGCGTACGTCGTTCGTCGAAAAATTCACCTTGATCGTAGCTTTCTCATCAGTATCATGATTGTTTTGAGCAAAATTGTCATCAATCAGAGATTTTATACTATCAAAATTTATTTTTAACGAATTATTGTAATTCAATCTTATACCTTTGACTTTGCAGTATTCTACAACGCCGCTAGCTGGCGTGATTGCACGTAATGTATAAAATTTTGGCGCTGCAGACATCATAGTGTCTATATATACGTACCTTCGCCATAACATTTCAATTCGTCTGTCATAGCGCCTAAAAGATTACCTATTGGTGGTTCGTATTCATTAGGATCGTCTTCATTTTTTACGAAAATGCACGAGTCTGTATCGCAGTACAGCAATCGCCGACCAAGTTTTTCCAAGGATCCGTAGAGCTCGAGACGCGCCTGCGCTGTCATGTATGCAGCTATGACGACATTTGTATATGGTGTAAGTATGGCAGCTTCATCTCTAAATTGCCAATTTACGTATAGGATTTCATCGTTGATAGTTAAGATGTCGAAAACTTCTTTATCGGCAGAAAATAAAATTTTTAACAGGTTCTCGCGCGTTTTTACAATCGACGTTTATTTTATGTTTGTCCGCTGACCGAATTTAGCCTACAAATTGTTTAAGCAAAGTTTCGCTACAGCGCGTAATCCGGGATTTTTCGACTAAGCCTTCGACTTTATCGATATTATTGCATTCGTCGCTAATCAATTTGCGTCATTCACTCTCTACGTAATTGCGCGGATGCCCAATCGGAAATTTTCCGCGCTTGCAAATGTACGGGTATAGAGAACAAATAAAGAATCACCCTTTAATGAGTCAAAAAACAAACTAAATCTCTAGGTTTAGAGTTATTTGACTCATTAAAGGGTGATTCTTTTACGCGGCAATTTCAGGATTTCTCGATTTTATCTCATCAAACTCGCATTCCCAAATAAAGCGCACATCGTAGCCACAATCGCGCATTTTTTGCAATTTTGACATTGTGCTTTCGTAGACGACGTTAAACGTACGACCGTAAGCTAACGATATCTCGAGCGCTTTACTTAAACATTTAGGACAGCCGTGCATATAGCAGCCCTCGTACTCGAATACGGTACCCTTACCACCGTTAATCGCAGATAGTAAAAATCCGTCTACTAGAAATTCTTCGGGTAATCGAAACTCTCGAGCTCTACCCGCGTGAATAATTTTCCGATCATATTCGCGGTCGCACTGAAGCAGCCACTCTATAGATTTTTGAGAGTGATTATCACCGCGTCGATAATTGGTAGCAAGTATAATACCTATTGTATTTTCAGTCAAAAAATTTTTTCGGTACACGAGAGAACAAGCGCTCTCTATAGTCGTCGCTTCAACGAATGGACAAATTTTATGAACGTTTAAAAATATCTCGCGGAAAGCGACGCACGCTCGTCTCAAAATTTCCACATCCATTCGGCAATAATCAAAAATTTCTTTTTTAAAATCGATAACGTAGTCGCGAGCGGTTTCACCGTTGTACCATTCGTAAAACGTACTTCTCTCTTTTTTGGACATAGAATCCGGAGCGAAAAAATGCGCAGGGGTATAGGACCAACGTAATTTTCATACTCGGGAGTATCAAAGAGATGCAGAAAATAGCCTTTTTCGCACTCGCGGGTATTCCGAACGTTTCAGGCAATGAACTTAAACGCATATGAAAGTAGTTTAGACTATCTACAAATTTAGTCCGACCGCATTGCAGCAAAACAATGTTTTTTTTCATTAAGCACCATTTATATCTTTACGCTCTTCGACTATATATTTCAAAATAAATTGCGCGTCGAATCCACTCGCATTATGCGCGATGCATATAATTCGTTCAAACCTTGTTTTTTCGCGAATATACAAATCCGCAAGCTCTTTTATAACATTTTTTTCAAAAGATGTACTCGCGTATACCGCAAGTATCGCAACGAATACTCATATCGTCGTCATTCGCCATGCAGTCTGTGCACAATTGTTGAACGATGCACAAATTCGGAACGTATAATCGCGTATCTGTGCGTTTTTTATACAAAGTATCTTGCTGTGTTTCAAAATCGTAAAACACGAAGAGATACTTTTTCGACTTATTTATCTGGTTTTTTGGCGTGCGTACAGTTTGCATATAACACGCGTCATTTACAGTGTCGCGACCTGCACATTTTGCAATGCGAAATTCCGCACTCATGTTTACCACGATATACACGTATGCGTTTCAGACAGCTTTGACACATTTTTATCAAGTCACAAATTTTTTTATTTCTTTTTTTGTACGATCCCACCGTTTTATGATTCTGCAAACAAGTGTTTCCGAAAAAAGTTCTAAAACAGTCATTGCATTTTAATAAACGAACGTCATCTTGTCTGCAACGCGGCGTTACAAAACAACTCGGACACACGGAATCGCACACGTGTTGATCTACGTATTGATATTTTTTATTGCAATGCGCGCAACAAAAATTGCTTTTTGCAGCGCCCGTCAAATTCAAAATAGTATCGAAATGGTGTGCCTCAGCGTCGTGACAAATATTAATGACTTTCGGTGTTTGGATATCGTGATTATCGTGTAGCACAGTGCGCCCGTCGAAAAATGCAGGCTCGCCAGAGCCAAAAGCGTGTCTATCGTACACGGCGATCGCTATATCTCTAGTAGCTTAATAGTTTTGAAATTGTTCAATTTCGTGAAATCCGCACCCCTGCGCTGGTTTGTTAACGTTTGCTACGGCCGTCAATTCTAGCGCACGTTCTTTTTGTAGCGACCGACGACCGTCGCGAATTATAGACCACATTTTTTTTTGCTTCGTCGGTCGCGTCTTCTTGCAATTGAGCGAAAACTTCACCGACAACTAAAGCCCGCGGCAGGCACAAATTATCATCAGCATTTCGAATAATGCTTATCACCAAATGCTGACCTAGTACATTTATGCTAAAATTTCTTTTTCTAGCGCCCGCACCAATTGGTACTTCGACGTACGTAGCTTCAACGGAGAAGTTATCGTCGATTTTAAATTCGTTGCTTTGGGTTATGCTACTAACGAGCATCTACAGATCATCGACGAAAAAATTTGTGACCGGTCGTAAAGATATACCGGCAGAACCGTGCACGAAATTTTTGCTACTTATCGTCACGCCTATTAAATTAGTACCATTACCCAACGAAATTAAATACGCGTGAATGTCGCGCATAACTAATTCGAGCCATAAAAGCGGTTTGATATTTTCGGATGTCTGTTGTAGCACACGCATAACTATACGCACACCATTCACGCGAAACCTGCGTACATAGTGATTGCGCTCTTCGATAATCGCAAATCGAGTACCAAGTCCGCGAATTTTCGTATCATTTCGATTTTCATGAATACTACTATTCCTGCCACTCGTGTTACTACTATTATCGTCTAGTATT
The DNA here is from genome assembly GCA_900474305.1 of Cecidostiba fungosa. NCBI lineage: Eukaryota > Metazoa > Arthropoda > Insecta > Hymenoptera > Pteromalidae > Cecidostiba > Cecidostiba fungosa. The sequence continues at coordinate 4,331 of UCOJ01001719.1, forward strand.
TCTTGCCTGATATTATCGCTGTGTATACTTTCCTTGCTATGCGCATCGGCATTATTGGCACCGTGCTTGCTTTCGCTGTCGCAGCTGCGAATATCGCTGTCTTCGACGCTGCTGCTGCTGCTATTGCTAAGACTGGTGCTACGGTTAGTGCTGGTGGTGGCGGCGGTGTCATCATTATCTGTACTCGATCTGTTCCATGCACCTGATCTACCACCTCCTGTTTGCATAGAGAGAGTCTCGTCTTCACGCGAATTATGGTGCAAATTCGGGGTCTCAACGCTAGATATTTGCTGCCCTGCAGATATTGATTTATGATGCAAGGCTATAATAAAATATTTTTCGCCGATATAGGGTTCGGTATACAGAGGCGAATTTTAGCTACGTCGAGAGTATAACTTCAATGCTCTCAACGTAGCTATCTATCTCCGAGCGCGTGCTGTTTATGTTCGATACGCGAGGCGATTTACCATCACTGACCTCACCTTTTGCAGAATTCGATGTGCGTGCGGAAGATCGAAGAATAGGCACAACACGACGACACACGTTTGTAGCGTTATCTTCGCTCGCATCGGACGGTACAGACGATGGTGTTCGAGCAGCATCATCCAAATCGGAAAATAATCTCCGCCTAGCCGAATATCTCGGAACCCATCACCGTATCTCGTCATCATCGTCATTGGACACAAATCGTTCTATTTTAATCCACTCATGATTTTCGTTAACTGAAAAAAAAACGTATTTATTTTTAAATCCTAGTACTTTTTTTGTACACATGTTTTCACATGTACACATTTATAAATACTTTTTTTTTGTTATAAAATATGTTTGATCACATACCGATACACTCCTCGTATTCGCTCATTAACTATTAATTAACTCATTAACTCATTAATTGCTGCAAAATATGCAGATTCTGAGGTTTCGACGTAGAACGAATTCGCCCACAGTCCTTACGGAAAATTCGTTGCCCCTGAATATCACGCGATGCAATCTAACAATTTCCCGAACGGTGCAACAGCTAAGCAGCAACTGAAAAACTCGTTTTAATTGTTCACACACCATATGTCTCAATTGCCGTCGCTACTCAAAGTCGCACTTTCTCCATATAACCGAATGAGAATTACAAAATTGCAAAACATTTACGATGCGAATAATTATTCTGCGAAACCGAATTTCACTAATGCTCTCCATCATGAAAAATAAGTAAAACGTATCTTCTTCTCTAGCAGCGACTGTCTCATGAAAACTGACATGCTGCGGCATTCTACCCTTTCCTTTTATAAACGCTATGAAAAAATCCGTTGCTAACAGAATTCAGATGGTTCGTTGAAAAAATTAACACATAGTAGATGCATACGCGCGCCAGTCACAATACTAGTGCTTCACCCTCATAGGCGCTTTTGGCCTCCGTTTACACGTAAGCGCGCGATAGGCCGTTAGAAAAAAGACGTGCATAGCATACGCGCGCATGCAACGCTTGCAACCCTCATCTCCGTATTCATAAAGATTTTCGACCCTTGTTCGTTTGTAGGTGTGGAGTGTATTAAACTATGTGTCTAGTAAACATGCCACACAGATATACAGGTCAGTGGTCGTTTATGCTATTATCTGCGCTAAACATTTTTTTTTGAAAGTACAGCCCCAGCGTCGCCTAAGGGAGACATCCGCTTTCAAAGATAATTTTTGTTACACACAGGTATGAAATACCGATACGTAATATGGTTACCTATAAGCGTAGGACGATTTTCTCCAGAGGGCGCATCGTTAAATTCTCCGTGATAAGAGTTATCCTCTTTAGTTTTTCCCAAAACAAAACTCAGTTCCCAAATTTTCACCGCAACAGCAACACCTTTCTCGCACATCTATCACGATGGCCAGCTTCACAAGTACATACATGAGTGCGATGAACATACTTATGGACACGGACGACATTGGTCTCGCGCCTGGAGAATTGGACCAAATTCTTGAGGCGTTTGATACTAGTAATCAAGCTAGTGAAGGGTTCGTGAGTGACACGATTTGTGCTTCGGATTTGTACTCATCTACCGTACCTTCTGCGAGTTGTGCAGCGACGTCAGAATCTGGAAGCGCGCCGTCTTCCACGCTTTGCACACCAGAATTATCATCATCATCATCGTGTAAACACCGCGGGTTCGAATATGGATATCGCCGATATCGAGTTTAACGCCAAGCATTCGACGATTTCATGCGCGAGCTCGAACGCATCCCGCAAACAGCAGCCGAAGAACTGTTAAACGTTAGTGATAGAGGTTTGAATGTGCAGGATGATGCAAAAATTGCTAGATGCGACACGCACAAAAGCTTCGCTTACGAGGAGCTGGGAGCGATTTTCGCGCCTCTGCAGAGTGACGTCAGTAATATGGAGCTCGATGCCCCATCACCCGCTAGCACGGTAGACGTGCCTGTAGAAAACAAGAGTCCTATAACTATGCCAAAAGGACACCCCAGATATTAAGAATGTAGAGGAGATGCGTTCATAAACGCAAACAGGCTACTTTTACGGCCTTTTGAAAAACTAGATATTGTGCACAAGTTTATCAAGACCGTGCACCAATGTGTAGAAAAGGCCACAAAATATACGGCCAGAAAAGGACTGCGGCTAAAACATATGCACGTGTTCGTTTATGGAGAAGTGATCATAAACGAGAATAACAAGATTCTCGAAGCACCGGCCTTATCGCTCTCGTGTAACACTTTTCTACAGCATATCAGAATAGTGAACAAAGAGGATGTACCCAGTGAATACCAGCACGTCATATCGCGTACTGATGCGCACAGGATCATACACCATTTGTGCATGTTGGAGGTGCACTGTACCGCCTAGTAAGTTTTTATTCATTTTTATTACTTTTACTTATTAAATTTGTTGTACGTTCTACACCAATATTTACCACACGAGAATTTTCTACACTTACTTTTCATCATTGTACTACACCGCAAAATTCTACACAACGCTCATTTCAATCGCAACCTATTGTTACAACAATGTATCAACAATAGCTTGGATGATTGTGTAGAGTTTTGCGGTGTAGTATGATAATGAAAAGTGAGTGTAGAGAATTCTCGTGTAGTAAATATTGGTGTAGAGCGAGGTGTAGAGTTTTGTTTTGTAGAGAATTACCGTGTAGGATTTATTTGCGTAGTTAATTAAGGGGATGTCGGAGCTAAAAACACGGTTTTTCTGTTCCCGATAAGTTTTTTTGAATAAAGCTTGCAATGAAAAACCAAGACCAGAGCACGATAGTATTGAGTTTAGTGAATCATTCTACCGAAAGAAAATATTAATCGGACTTTTAGTTTTTGTAAAAGTTGTGAAATACGAACGGGTGTTTACACGCGTTCACGCGATTACAGCGCTAACATTAAAATCTTATTTTGCTATTAACATTTGATAATTTGGATTTTTATCAATATAATAAACAGAGGGCCATAGGTTCGAGATTACTGAATCATTCTACCAAAAGAAAATGTCAATCCGAATTTTAGTTTTTTTTTTGGTATTTGAAATACTAATTACTTCGTGGCGGATTTGCGAAGTTATAGCTCCGACTTCCCCTTAACAGTTAAGGAATATGTACACTCGGAGGTAAGGTATTCTAATGGAACGTTTTTTGAAATTCTCCAATCGGAGATCTCGATTCCCAAACATTCACAAAATTCAGCTAATCAGGCTGCGCCATTTCAAAAAGGTTCCATCAGAATACCTTACCTCCGAGTGTACTTAAAGTATGTGTGTACTAGAACGTACACCCAGACTTTGAATTATTTTTTCCGTCTCTTATTAAGGGTAATGAAACAGCAACTCTTGTAATGTTGCGAATTCCTTAATATCCTTCGCTAGAGAAAAAAGCAAACACGTGCGACGAGAGATATGGCAAGATTAATGAAAGTAATATTTGAGGTTAGGTTCAAGTTTTGTGATGCACATGTACGCAAAGTAAAAAAAAGTTGGGACGAGATTGCCGAAACCACAGGATATTAGGAAATCTTCCATTGTCACGGCGGACTTACTGTAGTATTGATAACTTTATCAAAGCGGCTGCGTGCAAAACAATGGGGCTATTCCACATATGCGAAGCGAGCTAACCGACGGCGTCGCCGCGCAGCGGGCAGGAGCATCGGCGCATGCGCGCTGCTCATCAGTTCAGCAATGCGATGTTTGAAACGCAGATTCCTTAACTATTAAGAAATATTCAGTTACTATAAATGATACTTATATTTCAAGAATAAAATAAATATTCTTTAATAGTTAAGAAATGTGAATTTAAGTTGAATCCAGCGGCTTAACTATAAGTGTCATATCACATAGACATTTCAAGTGCACTGATTCATTTATAGTAAGTCATCTTTTTTCTCAGTGATAATATTTATAACTATCAATTTTCAAATACTTTTCCCTGTTTTTATTGTAGGCGATAATTTACTAATAGTTAATACCACATTTTACATTAAAAAACAAAAATTATAACAATAATAATAAATGGGTGGCTTCTCCGAACTTTGAAGTTTGTGGCTTCACAACGTATCGTGTTATCTTTCTAGATTCCCCCCAATTGTGAGATTCTTGGTCTTACAGGTTTGTGTTAAATAACTTAAAAAACTTAATACTAATGAATTGTATGCTAAAATAACAAAATAGAGATACAGTTAAAAATAACTCGGTTCGCTCGTTTGTCTAGTGCTCTTAGATGTTCGCTCGTTTGAGGTCGCCCTGTGACGGATGTTTCGGTGTACCCTCAGCCCTCTTGACACTTCGAGAGCAGTGATGGTAGCTTGGCGGGGGAACAACGTTGCCGATCAGCACAGCTGATAGGTATGAAAGTGTCTCTTCCGGTATAGTGTAGCTTCTTACACTCTCTTTCTCTCTACCTCACTTCATTAAAAAATTCGAAATGATTTTTGAGATTAAAAAAAAGAATATATTTGTGGATAAAGATTAGAGGAAATTTTGACCCCTTAAATGGCCGATTGGGCTGATAAAAAAATACGCATCGAATATTTGTCTATACCCTGCAACGTGCATACCTTTCTTGTAAGTTTACAGTAAAAATTAGAGGCAATTATTTTGATCATTTAGTCGAAATTTTGCTTTGAAAAATATTTAAATTGAATCCTCTAGAAATAAATTTCATCAAAACTCGTTACCTTAAATCCACATTTTTCAAACACACGATGAAGACGACGAGGATGAGAAGGACGTCGACGGTGAATTTTGTACAGCACACGCACTCCTATCAACTCATCTTGTGTACAAAAAATAGAAAAAATGTGAAAAGAAGAGATAAAAAGAGAATGCATCCTTTTAAAGCAAGATATCCAGTTTGCTTTGACGTCAAAGAGCCACATCGCCAAGCATCTTTCGGCTTGACAAAAAAAAAAAAAAAAAATACGTGCGTATTCCCAGTCAACTTGACGTATACATGTTGCGCAATCCGGCGCTACTAAGTCTCTGTGTGCATAGTCTGATCTGAGAGCGACAGCGGTACACTGATTAGGAAGAGGCAAAAAGCAGGGCTGTTGTGAATTGAACCGTGTAAATTTAATTTTCAAGAGCAGAGAATTAATATTATGTTTTTTAACGATGCTATTTATAAATATAAATATCTACATTACATTAATTTGCTTATCAAAAAATTTGCAAAGTTTTAAACGAAGTTAGTTAACATTTTGGGAACTGATTTTTGGTTACTTATAAATAAAACAGATCACTATTACTTTTGTCTAATATATTGTTATCTGTGAAAACGTTACAGGTGTCTCATTATCAATAAGTAGTCTAATGTTTACAACATCAAAATATGCAAGTTAGTAGTTAATTCCGACTAAAATGAGTACAATTGCCTCATTGGTGATCTCAGCACGAATATCGTATAGAAAAGTCTTTCGGGTCTAGCACTAATTATTTGGATCTTCACAAATTCATTTTAGATATTCACTTTATTTGGGATATTCACAAATTTATTTGTGACAGATCCAAATAATTAGTGCTAGACCCGAAAGACTTTTCTATAGGTCCACGATTTTGAAGTTTTGATTAACGTCGTATGCAAATTAAACCCGAATTAATGTCATTCAAAAGGGATCTTTGCAAAATAAACCGCAGCGTAGGGCATACAAAGGCAGACGTTCATTTGGGCAGCGCATGCAGTATAGCCCGTTTGCATGCTGTTAAAAATAGTTTTACTGCAATTAGACACCCAAAATATATATCAGCGGTTACATGATTACATAATATAAACACTTCTTCAAACGTCTAAAAAGTTTCGAATTTATGCCTAGTGAATTTGAGTACGCCGACGCAAAAGCTTCAAGAATATCCGATAGTTCAACGTAGCGAAAGTGAAATTTCGTAACATCAAAGGGTTGCTATAACACTGATGCAGAATCGACTGCAACTCGAGACTCTGAGTAGTAACAAAATTCCGATTGAAGCCGTCAGGATCAGCAGGTATTTATTGCGTTTACGTGTGACTTGATATACCCAGCTCCCCAATGATTCTTCACTTTACATTCGTATTCACATACGTGTCCAATTTATTTTTATAGAAATTATGTTTCCCATTGCGGATTGCTGTCTACTGTACGGAGTTAAGAATGTGCTTTAGACGCTCACCGAGCCTCGAGCAATTTTTTCTGGAGAAGTCTCTCCAAATCTTATTACGAGAGCGTTTATTAAATTTCGCAAGTCTGGCATCATCCAGAGTGAAGAATGCTTCATGGAAATGCATATACAGTATACTGGGCGTATAAAAATTTTACTTTATTATTTACGTCTGAGGGAGCGTAGAATTGCTACCAGTCAACCCGAGAAAGATCCAACATATAAGATTATTGATGCTGAAGTTTTCGTATGAGTGTCGTTTGATCGAAATTTCCATCGTTCATCGACATTTTTCTTCATTTTTAGCAATAAAATAAGATAGAAAAGGTCCTGTAGCCGGAGATTAAAAAATTTTTCTTCGAGATTTTTAGACCCCCGAAATAACATTTTATTAAAGATTTCGTCATATTCAAGCATCTAGAAGAGGAGGATAACGAAAAGTATATACTGTTTGGAGATATTAGACACAGGCGTCTCCTAAAAAGCAGAGACCATAGATCTATCAGATACACATATTTATATAGTTGACGGTATAGTACGATTTGTCGAGATGTTGCGTGCATTAAAAGGCAGAGATTCTAGGGAGCAGCTGTCGAATGAGTCATGGAGAGTATTTCTCAAGGTCGAATTTGAACAGGATTAGATGTTAATACTACTCATGATAACTGTAAAGTCAAGCAAGAATTGCATCCTCGACATCCGTTCAAAAACTTGCTGAAGGACCGTAGACCGTACTGCACATGATAGTGAAACCTCTGACCATTAGCTCGAGAAAGAAAAAGTCAGGTCGCTTTGCATAAAGCTCAGGTTGGGCCAAGCGAGAAACCTCTCTGACTGCAATAGATTCGTGGAAATATATAGCGACACGACCGATTTCCTTTTTTATTCGATCCTAGCAAAGGAGGCTGTAGTTTGGTATAACAACCAAGGCTGACGAGACACCATTTGACAAGAAGCAAATTCTGCATATAATAAATAAGCATGTATGTGCATCTTCTCTATATTTCTGTTTGTAATCGCCGTACTGATCGATGAATCTAAATTGATTTGTTTTACATTATGTGTATACTTATATGTATATTTGTATTATATAATTTTGTTAAGCTTTGAATAAGCAATTATTAGTAATGACAATGAAACCCGGGAAAGCAATATGTTAAAAACTCCAAGATGCGAACTTAGTTTTCTCACCAAAGCAGCAACCTTCTTCATTTTCGGAAAAGCCGTTGCTTTTAGCCATCATAAACTCACTGATTTACTCTTGTGTAACCTAGTTTGAGCCATTCCAGTTTTCCAGCTTGCAGGGCAGACCAGGCGTTGAACCCCAGCGCGCAGAAAATCATCGGAACGATAACTGCTTGCACATCGCTAGTCCAAAGTATAAATAGCCACTGCAAATTATACAGCAAACCCACTCATTATTTCACACGCTATAACGTTTCCCCAGATGCCTTCAAATTATCGACTCCCATAACTCTCTATTACTATGGATCACATAGATTCGTTGTTCGACTGTACGTAACTTGCACTCGTGTATAGGTGTAAAGCACTACTTATTTATTACGATTTTATTCGCAGCCATAATTTATATAGCCCATCATGGCCGAACAAGTACTGCATGTTTACAACCACAAGCAACTTTTGAATTCTAAAATGATGGTTTATACGAATAATCACATCACTGATTAATAGAATGATGCTCGTGTCATCGAGCTTGATATAGCTTAATTGGTCAGTTAATCAGCACAGAGTCTAAATTCTCATCATGTTATAAAGCAATAAAAATACAAAGCGGTGGAGAAAAGAGTGTGAGGAAAAAGAACAAAGGAGGAGGGGGTATAAATATCGCATGATCTAGATTTGGGGTTAACTACAAATTCAGCTCAGCAGCTGGGCAGCAGTGGCAATGCGAGCGGCAGCAGCAGTAGCAGCAGAGCGTACATGCTTCGAATATCTCGCTATTTGCGCTTTGGACTTTACGGCTCCCGTGTGAGATGACCGGGCTCAGGGGGTGCCACTGCTGGTTCAAAAGCCGAGAGCTGCAGCAACCAGCGAAGAAGGATGGAGATGAAATAAAAGAAACAAGAGAGGAGAGAGAGAGAGAGAGAGAGAGAGGGGGGGGGAGAGAGGAGTAACTGAGAGTTCGTAGAATGAAAGAAGAATAGAGAGGGAGAAGGAGAAAAATAGCAGGGACTAACGCTATTGTAAAACGGCACGTTTGTGCAGGAGCTATTGCCTGGCAGCAGCGGTGGCACCACGTTTTATGGTTTCAGCTAGATGGTCTGGAACGCGGTAGTAGCAAAATAAAAAGGATATACCGCGCGCGATGCAGCTCGGGAGAGCGAACTCAGAGGGTAGCTAAGAGAAGGGTGAAAGAGGTGCCCAGAGAAGGGTAAGAAACGAAGTGAAGAAAAAAAAACGAAAAATCAAAATTTGTTCCCAGCGACACTTGCGATGAACCGGAAAAATCATTTAAATTTTATGAGAATTTCGATATTTATTTGAAAATCATGATATACTTCGGAATTGAAAAACTTACTAAGTATAAAGGCAAAGTAGAGCTAAAATTTTTCACTTTGTTTGACATTCTGAAATATTATTATTCTGTCAGTTTCAATTATTTCTGTGCTTGACTATTTATTATAGCCTTACACCTAATCTTTTTTTTGGGACATTGCTATTCAGGTTATGAATATGTATTATGAGCAATTTTTATAGACATAAATATTACACTACTTATCAGATGTTTATAGCTATGGGTTAAGGTTTTAGACTGAATTTCTATAATAATTAATTTAAAAATATGTTTTTATATAACACATAAAATAGTACTTTATGTAATAAGGGGGAAAGAATAAGCGATTTCTAGCGAGGGTGATGTGTTCAGCACGAGTCTGAAATAGCTTTTCTTTCGTGTTACATGCCGTATTTTTTCTAACGAGCACATGAAAGGCCCTTCATTTATGTCTGAGGATGGGAGAGGGAATTGTGAATTTTGAGTCGTGCACAACACACTTAGAAATGAAAAAAAAATATATATATATATATCTCTTCTTTAGGGGATTAATAATTTATTTCTCACCTGAAAACAGGTGAGAAATAGATTATTTCTTACATAGGGATCAGATGATTCATTTTTCACTTGTTAACGGGTGAAAAATGAATATTTCTCAACACTTCTGACAAACACGCTCAAAATGTTCAATTTTCTCTCCCAATTTCAGCAATAAAAAAAGGAGTAATTTACGCGCGTGTTGGATAAAATACCATTTTAGAGTGAAAATAGATTTTTTTCAGCACGTGCATTAAAAAAAGCTCTTTAATTGAGTGCTAATGAAGAATCGGCAATTGATTGCTGCGGTGTATTACCTTGAATTTCCTAATTAGATCCAGGATCCCTCTTTCGCTCTCTCCCATTCATTCCTTTCTGCCTCTGCAACCGTACTTTCCTTCGAACATGCCCCGTGGGTAGTATGGACCAACGTGGCTAAATGTCAATAAGCATTTCCAAGTAAAGATAAGTATTGATTCTTTAGACAAGTTTAAATATCAAATTCTCTTTAGTATACAGAATATTAATATTCAATTCTTTCATTAGTTAAAAATACTCAAAATATTTATATTTTAAGAATAAAAATTTGTTTTATTCAATTGTTTAATTTTATTGTTTTGATAACATATCTTCACATCAATATCTTATAATGATATATGAATTATATCGTGTATTGTATATTATTCGTTCGAAAATATTATCAATCAAATATTGTGAACATTTTTCAATTTGTTACTTCTGTCGAGAATTTTGATTTGTCTATTTTCACAGCAAAAACTAACAGAGTTTTCATTTATTATTAAGCATAAATTTAGTCAAAGCTTAAAGACTTTGGCAATTTTGTTACTTTTAACTTCAACACATTTAATCCTAGGAGTCAAAAATATTTACTCCTCTATACTTAACAAGTTATAGAACTTAAAAAAAACCAAATTGACAAACACAAATCTATTATAGAAATATCGCACTTCGTTTACGAAACGATAATGGTAAAAATTTTCACAAATTAAAGAGTGATATCATCCTTTAGTTTTGCCTCTGACCTGCACTCTCGCATTTGCAAGAGTAAACGGGCATCGCGGGACCAGCTGCAAAATCAATACAAGCGTGGGTCGACGGCAAGTAGAAAGCAGAGGAGTGGAGCATGCAACGGAGGCAAAGGACCGCCGCCACGCCTGTATGCGAGAAACGCTCGGCAAACTTAAATTGCAGATTAAAGTCCTATTTCAATTTGCTCTCCCTGTCTCTTGCTCTGTCTCTCTGCCTACCGGAGCTTGCAGCTCGCAAGTGTATTTTGATCTCGAATCCCAATCCGAGCCGAGGTAGATAGCTCGCACACTACTCAGGAAATAAACAAGTTGGATAAGACTATTAACACTTTTAATGATTAATCGGACTGATTAAAGTCAAGAGGTAGAGGGAATTATACCATAAAGTCGTTCTGGCATCATATCTTAATGCTGTGGATTTCACACGATCGAAGGTCTAAGATTATACACACGAGTTTAACACTCTTTCAGAACGAAATGTAGTTAATCAATTTAACTGTTTTGAGTTTTAAATTTTATTGTTTTCAAACTTAATATTTATTTTTTCGAGTTTTCTCTGATTGATGTCAACTTTTTACATTAATTGGAAACTTAATGTGACCTAACTTATTTCATAATTTTATAATAAACTATAGAATAATATAATTTCTATACATTATTAGTTTCCTTAAAAAATATATAGATATAATATACAAAATTTACGTCAGTAAAATAGAAGTATGTGAATATATTGTGAGTTATTTATTTAAATGTCTGTAATCAAAAGGAATTGCTTAACTACAAACCACAAGTGGATTCAAAATAAACAAACTAAATTTAATCATGCATACCACGTGAATTTTTACCAATTAGTTGCAATTTTATAAAACTCTTGACTTTACAATTTTCATAAAATTAAACTTTCTGTTCAGATGTTATTTAAGATTCCAAAGTCCTCGCTTAACTTTTCTAATATTGAAAAGAACGTAGCTTATTTGACAACAGTGGAAAGTTTGAATGGCTGTTGAAGATAATAAGAATGATATATAATGTCTGGGTATCGTTCTATACTGTGAAAGTTATACGGCCTTTAGTAAATTTTCATCAAATTGTATAAAATAATGTATTATATTAAAGTTATTTCATAATATTATATTCTAAAGATTGTATATTTATGAACAATCAAATACTTACCCAAAAAATTTAAACAAATTAAAAGTCTAATAAGAAATACAATACCCATTAAATATATTATTTGTATAATGATTCTGTTGTCAATCGTGAAAAAAATTAATTTTAAGTACCAAACTTTCTATATAAAATATTGTATTCAAAGCTCAATGAGTTCTGATTATGCAAAATACTAAGAGAACTAAAAAGATAAGGTAAAATGCTCTAAGGAAGAAAAATAATGTAAACAAAATTCGAATTGTTTCATTTGATTCTAGAGTAGATGCACATCACGTCTCTTAAATAAGCAGAAGGCAGTGAGCAATGCCATTGTTTGGCAGTTGGACGTTATAAGTTTAATGAAATTTGAAACAAATTACTATACTTCTACGCTAATTGAATTAATCAATAGAAATTGAGGATCTTTTACAATGTTTATGGTTGTAAATCTTAAGCTGTCTGGAATTATATGAATCTAAAAAAAATATGCATAAGATGGATAAAATATATTCTTAATTCCATTGTAATAAGAATTTGTTTGATTTGTTTTTTTGCTTTCAACTATAGATATTATTACTAGATTCTTTCGAGAATCATTCGTATTTATAAAAAAAATTGTAATACTGGAATAAAAATCTTTAATGATCTTGATATTGGAATATTTAAAGTTTTAGTTAAATAGTCATAAGTAAACACAAGCGCAAATAATATTTTACCTCAATTATTACAGATTTTTAAATAAGATTAATCTTGATAGAGGTGGATTATAATTATTAATAGTTACAATCCCGTAATCGCCATGAAAATAACTGAACTCCAGATCTGTGTATTGCAAAATCATGTGAATAGCTTCGTTTATTTGTAATAAAGTCAGCCAATTCTTACAAAATAGAGTTTCCATGAGCTGCTCTGACCCTGTCGTGGAGTCTCTGTTGGTAGGGCAAGAAAATTGAATTTCCCCTCTCGCAATCAGCAGCGTATACCCGACACTTGTATTATTTTGCGATGGGCCAAACAGTTCTGTGGGGGTATGTGTGCACTTTCATTTTTCGGTTTTACTTACTGCAATTTTTTACCCTTATTTGTTTGGCGAAAAGAGTTAAAGGAACACATTGTTTATAAAATAGTCTTATTTTACTGACCGACAAGTGATAGAAAAAGAATTAGCGATATCAAATAATAAAATGTCAATTCTACTCAACATAAAATAGGCATAAAATGCAAAAAAAAAAAAAAAAAAAAATGCTAAAAATATCAACTTTGATAGCGCATAACTGGACGCCAGGTACATAAATCTGGCTAAAAAATTGTGTAGGGGTCATATTTATACATTATATAAAATGTTTAGTATAAATACAATTTGGGCGACAAAATGTTGTCATCTTCGATTTGAACCACCTGCGCTATTGCAGCCAAGCATATTCAGTTATATAGATAAAGGTTTTCTCATTTTTCACAGAACCAGCATTTAATTAATGATTCGCAAGTGGTCGCTAAAATAGAAAGGACGTAATCTCATACGACGATTAACGAGCGGCCTCGAAAGTAGATTTTTCTATTCACTCTCTTCGTAACCGTACTCACCCATTGACACCCCATGCCAGTGACACATGTGCAAAGCTATTTTCCAGGATGTTTGGCGATCATTCTCGGTACTTTTCTACTGTTTGCCCTTTATATAAGTATTTCTTCTGTGTATGCACATACGTGAGAATCTGCCAATGTGGGTAAATTTGAAAGACATAACTGAAAATATGGAATCGAACTCGATCCAATATCCTTTCAAGAGCAAGCAATATAAACCCATCCGTTCGAACGGATGAAGTAGAGATTAAAAGCCCTTCGCACCATATCACTTGATAACTTTTAAAAACACACAAAATTACATTGAAAAGTAAATTTCTCGTTCATTCGGTAATCGTTGAATTTTGTGTATATCCAAAGATAATTATTTTTAAAAGTTCAATAAATTTAAATATCCTAATTAATGCCTTAAAGGGACTTAACCACCTTAAATTATCAAAAGAATTAAAAAATTTACAAATATTTTGTTTAAATTATATACAGCCTTTTAAATTTAAATTTTAATACAAATTCCTTTGCTCGTCTCAGATTTATATGTATTTAAAGTAAATCTAGAGATTTAAAAGTGCTCTTCGATGCCCAGAACCAAAGTAAGTCTGCGGTGAGTGAAAAAAGTAAAATTGTGGATTTTGGCCTTCGAATATATGCTGTACCTAGTAAACGGCTTATATAAAAATTGGTTTATGTTTTTTACAATATACCTGAGTACATTCAATAGTTTAATCCTTGTTTTAAACTATTTAAGATATAATTCTTTCTCAGTAATGACAGGCGCTCATTGTTTCTAAACTCGAAAATTGCTTAAATCCTCTTAATTCAAAATTACGTCAAGCATCACTCTGGGCGCAGCATAACTGCATCAGCTAAGCAAAATTGTATTCAGTACAAAGGAAAAGCAGAAAATTGCAAAATAAGAGCGGCGTGTACGCCGAGCTCGATTTTCCCCAAGCGTAGCGCGAGGTTCAAGTCTCGCATTAATCATCCCCTCGGCTTACGGGTAATATATAAACGGGCCGTACTGCATACAGCGAATGATGAACCGTCAGATGTTTTTGCAATGGTGAGGTATTTTGCCGTAAATCGAGAAAAAAATCATACAAGAAACAGCAGCGTGAAATCGCTAACGACGTATGCGACCGGACAGTCGGAAATAGTCGGTATCATCGGGTGCACGCGTTTCCCTCGTCCGGTTTGTTTGTTCGACTGGCACTATGATTGTGCGGCGGAGCGCGATGATCGAACTCTTGAAAATAAACCGTGTAGAGAAAACGGCTTGAACTATGGTTTTGCCCGAATCGTTTTTTTCCGTCCTACAGACCCGATCTCTTTTTTCTAATACGAACGTCAAAACTTTCTACCTTCCTACCTCTCTTTTTCCTCTCTTTCACTGCCGCACATTGTTTATTTTTCGTACAAACATCGTTTAAGTCTGAATTTTTTTTTCTAATTTTTTCACAAGCGATTATTCTTTATTCGCTTTGAAAATACATTTAGCTGTAGCTTAAAAGTGATCACAAATATAAGATAAGGAAATAAACAATGATCGGATTAACGTAATTAAAAGGTTACATTTTTCTTATGCTTGTTTACATGTGATTTTTAACACACATACCTAGTAGATGTATACTTGCAGTTAATATAATTATGATCCGCGCTATGCATTTATAGAAACATTTGCATATATTTTTGAAGGATATATGCACGTTCGTACTGAGGTAGATTTTGAAAAACCTTAATTTTGACCAAAGTAGTACTTGGATAATAGATCAAGCGCTGTGACGTTTTAGCTATTGTTATCTCTTTCAGTGCGCTGACGTTTTAGCTATTGTTATCTCTTTTCTGTATTGTTCCTGTAAATATAATAATCATTTAATTATTAATAATTGTTTAGGGGCTCTCTATAAAATATTGATTAACTACCGTGATTATACATACTTGCACTAATAGACTTTAACCCTATACATGATTTTGTTTATATAAAAAGAAATAAAAATGTGAACAAGTGTTACTTTATGTGTCAAATAAACAACGTAATTGTGACTACGAATAAGAACAAAAATACGGAGCAACCCGTCGTATGTGGTCTCGTTTTCAGCGGCACGGTTCTCACAACTAGTTTATCACAGCTAGACGGCAAGGCGCGACGTCTCATATTCGGCCGCTGCCGTCGCGATAGCATCGCCCCATGGCCTCTATGCCCGGCATATACTGCTATATTGCGGAGCTGCGAAACGAGCGCGAATACTAAAGGGGACTGGGGTGGAGAGAAATGACCGACGCAGACGATTCCCAGTCCCGTCACGAGTTCTACGAAACGTTATAGACGCAAAGGTGACGCCTCGCCCCGAATAATTCACGTAGCGGCAGCTTTTCCAAATCTACCTTGGGGTTTTCTATTTTTTATACAGTCCGGTTGGCTTTTTTCTGCCCGTTCCCTTCCTTTTTCCGATCTCTCAGTCCTTTTGTTTCTGCCTTTCTCACGTCTCTCTTCATCTGATTCTTCTTTAAGCTTTGCCACCTGCATTATTTCGCTATCGTGCTTTTTTATCGGCAAATGGTCTTCCACAGAATATCGGAAATTGCATTTTCCTGTCATCGGATTTTTCCGTATTTTCGAACGTAGTTATAGCGAGGAGGGAAACAGAGAAACCGAGAACGACTCTCTGTGCACTACAGCAAAAATCAATACGGTTTTTTTTTTCGATAAAAAACTACGTGAAAACGCATATATTTATTGGTATCCGTACATACCAACTATACTGTTTTCAATCAATATTTAACTACTCGTAGTTTTTTTTTAATATTTATTTTAAGACGTAAAAAAACAAGCTATGACCTCATTTCGTACAACCAATAGTTCTGAATAAAAGAGTAGGCTGTAGAATAAATCTGCCGCAAGCAGTCGTAAAGTGCATCGAAAAATTACCCGTACGGTGATGAATCTCAAGTCTCATAGCACGTAGACTTAAATATTGCACAAGACAAGAAAATATTTATGGGATAAACCTCGGGATAAACTACTTTAAGGGTTATTTCTCGCTTCCATTGAATTGTATGCACAAAGATAGAATTTAGAATTTACAAAAAATACTTATCCAAAACATTTTGTATAGGTCATACGTATATTTAGAAAAGTATTATTGTTTAGTTTTAAAATATATAATTAAAAAACGGTTTTAGTGAATATCAAAATGATAATTATAGTTAATTTAAACTCAAGATACATCCAATGCATACGTCCATTTTTCATATGTTGTACATGCGAAGCATAATAACACAAGTTCATCATTATTATTGTTGGTTTATTGTAGTTATAAAGTTTATTTTATTAATCTTTGATTTTGAATTGATTTCCTGATTGGCACTTAGCTACCTCTATTATAATTCATCATTCATAAATATAATATATGTATAATATTGTATTGTTCAAATATAAAATATGTTATTTATGTTAGAAGATTTATTTCCCGAGCTCGGCAGTATTTTTGTGATTTTCCTTCGTATATATTTCGTTCCATCTCATTACAATATTACATGCATAAATTTGTCTTTATAAATTATAAAATTAAATTAGTGAATGAATTTATACACTTGAAAATAAATGACAACCATATTAGGAAATATTAAAGTATAAGAAAAAAACATAAAATTTAGAAAAATCTTTATAAAACAGAAATGAATCGGTAAATTGTAAATTTTTTGTTTATTTTAAACACGATGAGAAAGTAAGATAGTCTTTGTTCATTAAAACATATCGATCCGACCCGATGGGTTTTAAAAGCAAATTTGGAATGGAAAAACAAAAATATTGGTCAGATTTCATTGTTATTGACGAACGTCGTCTAAAAATATGAAATTCGAACTCCAAATACCTCCAAAAACGTTTTGGACATGTTTTCACAAAACTAATTCAACATCTTACTATATCTGACACAGTTTTTACCTTTACATATACACTATATGTATATACATACATACATTCACAGAAATATATTTAAAAATGCTGCCTGCCTCACGTTCGTGAGGTCGTGGGCTTGAACTCCATCATCGTATTCCGATTGTTTCTAATCCAATGGGAATCTTGCTTTACATCTGGTTTAAGAAATCAGAAAATTAAGAATCTAGAAATACAGCACGATAAGTTGTGAGATCATGAACTTCCGAGTTCAAATATCACAAAACAGTGCTAATTTTTGTACTTTTTACGTATTAACCTATTATTATAAAGTTAAAACTTTAAGTCTCTTGTCTAGCGGCGTTAAAGTAGCCAAGAGTAAAGTGGTCACTTATATTTATTCGGTCATGGCATTTTGCCAAGTACTTATACAGAAAGCCCAAACAGTTGTCGGATGATCGATACTTTGAGCGTAATTACAAGATCTCATATTTTAATGTGTGGATAATACTACAATTACCAGGCACATTGAGACTTGGCATCTGAATTTTTCCTACTATGCGTTAAACGTTGATTTATTTATCAAATAGCGAATTTGTCAAAAAATTGTTGCCAGACCAAGTATTGCATGATTGTTTTGAATAATGAATAAGTATGAGCGTACATGAGAAGAAGCGCATAATACGAGTAGGCTTTCAAATTTCACGTACTGAAATATTCTGTCAAGTATAAGTTTCACAGTGATGACCTATTTGACACGACATTTACAGAAAATTATCATGAATTAAGATTTATTATTTTAAGCATGATAAAGAGAAAATAAACCTTAAAATATGTTTTACCTTTAAATATTTTTACGGTCTCTTTACTGAGAATGAGATAATTTACTGATACAGGTATATCTAGTATAAAAGAAAATTTATTTATTATGGAAATTATTTACACACATAAGAAGAATTACATTAGCTTAAAAGTAACTATTTTTATAAAATTTAATAATGGTAATTTTTATCCAGTATTATAACCAAGTATAAACTATCAACAAAACCATGTACATATATCTATAATATAATGAAAACATGAGCTAAATTCCTATGTATTGGTCCCATTTTACAATTGAACCAAGAACGTTATTGACATACATTATCATAGAGATGAATAGATACATATTTGAATAAACATTTTGCATTTAAAGTTTCATTTGATCGTGTGGCTTCATAGAAAATTGTTATTTTACAATTCTCCTCTGAATGTGTACAGCCCAAGCGCGCGCGCGCGAGTGTGTGTGTGTGTGTGTGTGTGTGTGTGTGTG
>UCOJ01001720.1:0-22973 GCA_900474305.1 Cecidostiba fungosa
GCATAAGAAGTAATGTCAATATGGTTTTGAGGTTATGTTTATTTCAGTAAATGCTCAAAAAAATGGATGAAAAAGCGTTTCATCGCAAGCTAGTTATAGACTATTCCTCGTAGCCATTTCATAGTTCCCAGGCTATTTTAACTATTTGGATTTCTACGAGGGTTATCAATTCGTCCACGACATCATATACATTTATACAATTTATACAATATCTATAAAAAAAAAGAAAAGAGGCTACAATTATTATAGCTACAGTATAATATATATAAGAGTAAGTCTCGCCGTTGAGATCAGCACATTGTTGTTTATGAGTAGGTAGATACTATATACGTTCAAAAGCAGCTACGGCAGCAGCCGGAGCTCTCAAAGCGAGAAGAGAGTTAACTCTTATTTTCACTCACAAAGCACACACTGCACCGTTGGCGGCGAGCGCCGAGAGCTACTCGGCCGAGAGGCAATAACGCAATTGAGGAAAAAGAGAGACAGCTATTGCGACTCGCGAGTAGCTCTGCTACTGCGTCATACAGTGTGTTTGTTTCCGACGTACATTGGCTGACAGCTAAGCGTATGCTATGTCCAGATGTTCATCAGAGATATGTTGTCTAAAAGGGTAGCCGCTTGAAGAAAGAGTACGTATATTTTACATATTTTGTTTCGTATTGCAATATTTTGATCAACGATGTTCAGGTAGATTTTATGAATGTGTGGAAAATGTGACAGCAGCTCATGGCGCGGGTTTCCAACGTCGCAAACGATAGTTGAGACGATATTCAAACATTCCCTCTTGAGAAAACGTGCTGTTTGAGCCGCGAACAGAGGAAGAGGACTAGAGTGTAGGGATTAGTCTACGACATGGCATTGTTCTACGATTTTATGATCTTGCGCCGGAGCGCAGAGATGAACGAACGAGCAGGAAATAAAAAATGAGTTGGACCGACGAAAAGAATTTTTAACTCAACTGGTCCTAGTGTTTTCGTATGAATAAATGTGAGATTGCGTCGAGCTCAATCGAGAGCTCGAAGCCTGCGTCATGCACTTCGTCATTTAGCAAAGTCGCGGCGATCGGTGGAGAGCTGGCAGGGCTGGCAGTATTAGCTAGTTATGCTTAGTCCGCGAACCTGTAAGCATCGTGCTCTATGTACGTAAGGTTTTGTTTAGTTAAATATATACGCATATAAAAAATATCTAAGTAAATTGTCCTTTTCTTCGCAATCCTTGCTTGTATTCTGATTCCACACAAGTTCACACACGAGAGAGAGATAACAGTATATACAATATGCAGTATCTATACCCACGTGCGCGAGATGAAAAAGCACCGAACAATGCAAAGGTACAGTGCGTGTTGCTATGTGTATGCCGATTGTTTTGGCGAATTTCCCAGTTTTCAGCGCTTCGTTTCATGAACACTGAGGACAGAATTTGCACGTATTCGTTTGCCACAACGTGGAAACGCTTGGCTTTAGTTACCGATACACGCATCGCTCTTATTCTCTCGTATGAAGCTTTGACTTTAAATTTTTCAAAGGGATGAATGATCGTTATACGCTTTAACGAATCGCAGTCCTGGTTTAATTCGATCGTCTTTCATTTTCTCCGTTCTAGCACAACATGACCTTTCCGTATGACTTTTACAGTGTTTGTTACTATTGCTGATTTTTGCTTTGTTTGATCGTTTCTTTTTTAAGGTAATCCTTTAACGATTCGCATTTGCAGTTTGTAAATATTCAGGATTATGTATATTTTTTTCATAATACGCTTAGGTTAGAAAATAAGAAGCATAAAAATTAGCACGTATTTGCCTAGATGAAAAATTCCACATAAAAGAATTTTACGTAGTAGACAAGTTGAGCATCTTTTAATACTAAAAATTGAAGCTGCACCTATACAAGAAATATTTTTAAATCTTCATGATGTTGCTAAAAAGCATCCTTATCTATACTCCTTATCCAAAAATGCACCTCCCTCATCACTCAACTACAATTGTTTCTTCTTACCGCCTCTAAAATACAAGAGAAGAGCTGTGATTTTAGATACTTTTAAATATTGATCATATTTTGAAAAATATGTTTGCATCCCAAAAATATTTAGGATATACTATACTAATCTGATTATTTTTCGTTCATTTTTATTATAATTAAATTTCCCCAATGTAGCCCAGAAACCTATTGAGTTTTCTTTTACTTATATCTTTTCATTACATTATATTATTTCTTTACTTTATAATTGACTTACGTTGTTTACTTTGACATTGAAAACTAATATTAGTCCACCAAATAATATACATTTAGAATAAGTCGATAATATTTTAACGCGTTTATTTTTCAGTGTCAAATGTTAAAACTTATTTGACGGGCGCATCATACAAGAGGAAAAATTCAATTAAAATGTGGTTTATATTGATAATTTACTTGCACATTCCAGAACTTAACTGCATTGCCACATCTAGAACAAGTTGTTTGAATTCTATAAAACAAAATATTGCGGAAAATATACATCCTCGGCAGATAACGTTTTTTTCAAACAATTTAGGCACAGAATGGTTTGGATCAGAAACATTTATCCAATTTTTATCTCAAAAAATTCCGTCAGTTGTGCTTAACTTTGAAGATATATTAATGAAAGATCATCTTATAAATGGAGAATTATCAAATTCAACACGGGATAAATCTTTGAATATAATACTGTATAATGAAAACAATCAAAGGAATAATCTACACTTAAACAAGTTGTATTATTACATTGATTTTTTCGAACGTTCGATGACCACAACGATGCCAAGAACATTAATAATTGCTTTAAATCATAAAATGTTTTCAAAGCATTTGTTCGAATATGCATGGTCCAGAAAGTTTCTAGATTTCTCTATTATAACAGAACATGTAAAATATGGATGCATTCTTCAACATTATAATTCTTTTTACAAAAATTTAAAAACCAAATATTTCACTGTAAATATGCATATTTTCCCGGATAAATTACATAATGCTAATGGATTTTCATTAAAATTATCGGTAATTAGTTCAGACATATTTGTTAAGGCTATTAGAAACATAGAAGGAAAAATCATCGATATACGATCACCTTATTTCTGCTTGACTTCTAATATACTTGAAAGTTTAAATTTTACTTTTACATTTATTGAAGTGGGACAAAATAATTCATTTATGTACGGAGAACAAGAAATGTTTGATGTATTGCAAGTAAACGACATGAATCTATTTGCAATACCTAAAATCATAGGTATAGCATCTAACAAAAAAGTGCTATTTATAAATGCAGGCCAATACGAAGACTTTGTTGCAATTGTTCCTATTGTTGATTATAAATTAAATTTATATATCCCTACTGATATTTATATATCTATGTGTTTGATTCCACCAATCATATTATTATTATTCAAATTGATTAAAGCTACTAATAATATAACACAAGAAAAATGGTCATTATTTGAGGTACTTCAAGTTGTATTCGGAGTAATTATATCAAGACAACCGAAGAAACACGTGAATCGAATTCTCTTTTCCAGTATAATGATAATCTCATTAAAATATTCTATCAGCTTTTATTCGAGTTTTTTGGATATAAGAAGTATCAAACATGAAATTTACTATAACACCTTTGAAAGTATTGATCAATCTGGTTTGAAAATATATATTTATAAAAGTTTTGCTGATATGATATCTTGGAGTAGTAATCAGCACACTAAAAACATAAGAAGAAAGGTTATTGAGTTAGATGACATGATTCAGTGTTTAGAAGGTCTAAGTATAGATAACAAACATGTTTGTATTGTTCAAAAAAATCTTGAGAATCATTATAGAAAGTTTCGAAATCATAGTGAGTATGCGCAAATTGCTAGAGTAGCAAAGCCGATATTTGCCTCCAAAGAAATGCACTTCATATTTGAGAAATCATCTCCATACATTAAAAAATTTTCAAAAATACTTAGGAAAATGCATGAATCAGGAATAGGAGACAAATGCATAGATAATTATAGGATGAGAGTTGGTAAAAGTAATTATACGGTAGAGTATGAAGTTGATTTCTTATTTCAACTTTACGTATTATTAAGTTTTGGTTACTCATTAGCAATAATTGTATTTTGTATTGAATGCATTATTAGGAGTTGGTGTTAAAGTTTTGAAAACAAACCTTTGAAATGGGAAAATTACGCCTTCATTTATAATGAAAGATTCAATTTTGAGATTGAAAATATGAAAAAGATATAATTATTTATAGGCTCTAACAGTTTTACATGAATATTATCTCAATAAATTTTGAATACTACATTTATGAAAGCATACAATGAATATTATTAAAATATATATTATTAAAAAACAAAATTTTGAAATTATTGTAATATAACAAATTTTAAAATTTGAAAAAAATGATTGTCTGCTTAAATAATTATAATCTTTGTTCTTCAAACTAAACCATTTCGTTAAAATTACTTTAAGGAAAAAACTATATTTTATAAAAATATCCCTTTTTATAAGATTTCAATTCGACGATTTGTTTTAAGAAGTTTTTCTTTTTCATAATCTCAGTTTTAAAAATTTTACCTTACGTACTTCTAATCTACCCATTCTAATTTTTATTTATTTATTTTAATTTTAACCCCCACTCCATTATTAATACTTTTCAAAAGTGAAAAAAATTAAGCTTTTCACGCATTCTTAAAATATTTAAAAATTGTTATGAATAGCATTTTAGTTCTTAAAACAAATCAATTTGAATTTTATAAGTTAAGATGTCATAATTATTATAAATCAAATCTTACAACAATATAATTTTCGAATAAGACATTTATTTGGAATGGATTTATCGACCATTGATCGCTATCTTACTCTAATCATGGTCCCTGTAAAAATATCAAATTAAGACCATCTCATATGGACAAGAAATGATTCGGGCTCCGTAAACCACTATATACTTACAGCAACTAGAAGAGTAAACATCCGATTCGACTGCAAACGGAGTCGAATATCAAAGCGTCATGTTAGACGCTGAAGGACAAAGTCACTTGACGTGGAACATTACGATCGGTGCTGCTTCTACTCCAGTAGGACCATCGACCAATCGATTACCGAGCCTGAACGTCGGGCACGACTCAGCTTCCAGCATCGAAACGATAAAGGCGACCTCATGTACTTTGTCGCCCAGTACATGTATTGGATGTTTACTCACGCACGTTACGCGTTTGCTGGGCAAGCATCAAGCATGTTAGTGGAAAGCTACGAATTGCCTCGTACATTAGGTAGTCCGTTCTCGTTACGTCACAAGCGTAGCCACTGCATTTCTCCTACTTTTCGATGCTACCCGAGAACTCGAGGATATGCAATTCGTTTCACCTTCTAGTGGTCCCAATTAAAATTCAAGTAATCTGAAGTGATTTGTGACCTAGTCTTAACGCAATATATCGTCGGCTCCTACGAAAACTAGCACGGTTAAAATTTCCTACTCAGAGTAGCACATCTCAGAATCCGCACGCTAGGCTAGCTCAACTCAAAATTTACCGTGAAGAGTAGCACAACTCACGCACTTGCTGCGAAAACTAGCACAACTCCAAGTTTTAATAACATTTTTTTATCAAAATTTCCATATTTTTACGCAAGTTAAATAGCTTTTTACAAACATTTATTTAATGTTGAATTTATAAACGATTTTTAAGAATTTTCATAACTTTGAGATTTGTGTGTATTTATCCAATATTTTTACGAATGAACTAGCCCAAATACCCAATAAAAACATAAAATACTTACATTTTAAGTAATATAAAGTCGCGAATTGTGGTAATCTTCGCGGCTCATTTGAACTGTGTTACTCTTAACGGCGCTGCTCAAATTTTTAGTCCGTATTTGTGAATTAATAATACAGTTTGTTAAAATATAAATTACTGTAAGTAAATTTATTAATTTAATAATTAGTAACTACGCAATATTATCTCGGCACGCTGCACAGAGGCATATAGTCAAACAAGACTCGCACCTCGTGAATTGGGTTACGAAGAAAGCGTACACAGAGAGAAGAGTTTGAAATAATGAGATACGAAGAAATTATACTTGACAACACTCAATAATTGTGAAAACAAGCATAAGTAGTTGCTCACTGTAGAAAAAGCAACGACATTTGGTCGCTTTTGAGAAAATAATAGAAGATAAAGTTTGAAAGTGTTGATTAACTTTTTGAAAAGCTTTTGATTAATAAGATTGTTTTTTCTGATGAGATGTATATATGTCGGTAAAAATTGAAAAATATTAATAAAGTGTAATTGAAATGAAGAAAAGAAATAAAACTATTTAAAAAGTCTACGTCTTACATACATACACATTATTTCATTCATTTTTATTAATCCTAACATTGACCTTTTATCATAATTATTGTTTAACATACTGAATTATTATTATTGTAAAATGTTATTACTGAATTATTATTGTTAAAAACCTTTATAATCAATTATTTACTGACAAAATGCTAATTTCGCTTCACTTATGCCATCCGTTACGTAATTAACTCGTTTTATATGAATAGTTGAGCATACCTCGCACTTGAATCACGAGAATCAATCAATCTGGATGTTCCTTGCATCAAGGAATAAATTTTGCATCTTACATTCCCTGATTAAATATTGATAATTAGCACGTATACATAGCAGTATGACCAATAGATTATTGTTCATTCTACAAGTTTATCGTAAATTTTGATTTTTGTATAGTAGCGCATTGGGCATTAGTTTGCGGCTGCGTTTTTATTTGTATGAGTGATCGCCGATTAGTATGTTCTTTCTAGCCCTGCAATCGGGATCAACACTAAGTTTCATTATGAGTGCGGTATTGATCGATAATGTGCTGTCTAGTAAATATTGATAAAAAAACTAATATTACCTATACAAAGATTTATTATTTAAAACTATACAAAAATTGGTTGAACAAGGAAAGTCTACAACCTTCGGGTCATGAATTTTTCGTAACGCCGGGCCGAAAGTACCGCATTCCCTTCCGGCGCCCAAAATGGAATGTGCTACTTTCGGTCTTGTTGTTGCGAAAAATAGTATATCGTCCACGGGAGGGAAAATAGCGAACCCACAGCAATTTACACGTGCTATGGACTCGCCAGTTTTTTCCCTCCCTTGGTGCGTAATATACTATGTCTGAAAATGTGGAAATCGATTTGTTGTACGGAAAAATAATAGAATTGTCAACATGCATGTATAGAGTAAACCTATATAATATACATCTTTTACATTAAAGTATATATGCATATTGACAAGTCAAAACAATTTTTAAAAAAACATTGAAACACGACCTTCATATTTTTCTATCCGACAAATCGATTTCCACAGTTTTAACTAAATCCATAACCCATAACTCTCCGTACTATGAGGCTACGAGTTTTAATGTGACCTGATTCGAGGATTCGAAAGCAATACTTTTTTCTTGTAATTTGTGATATTGATTGCTTGAGTTTTTGTTATTTTTGTAGCTGAATTTTTCCCGACCTTTTTCATTTTGATTATTCGTTTAAACTATATATTCGAGCTTGAAAAGAAACTCGTTATAGAAAGAGTAAAAAGCGGGCTTGCAATTAAAATTTCAATTTTTGTGATTAAAATAGCTCTTTTCACTTCTATTTTATTTTTGGTTGAAGTTGAACTCGTATATAAAGTTTGACATGACTTTATCCATTAAAATACCGCGAGCCTTTACTACGACGTGACCATGTGTATATATATGTACGCATCCGTTTAAAATATAAATTAAAATGTGTATGTTGAGTAGACATCAGATATATCTGAAAATTAACAGCCAACGCAGAAAACAAATCGGTACCCAGAAATTAAAAGAAAACTTTTCAAGGCATATATACCTACCGAACTATATATAAATACATTAGGTTCGTTAAATCACGTAGAACGTAGGAGAAATGCTGAACACGAGAAATCACTTGACAAACTTTTTTTACGGCTATAGCTGTACGTCACTTCATCTCTATACGTACCTGCACCCAGGCTTTTTCTCTTCTTCTCAATTTGCATTCGCTCTCTCCAGAATTGCGCAGCTGCTCCGATATCAGACTGAAATTAATTTGAAAACGTCACTCTCTCATACAACACGCACTTTTAATATCACTCGGCCTTTCTAGAGAAATTAAAATCTCCGGCTTGTTCGCACGGTCGCGTTTCCTTTCTTCCTATACTCTTGCGACGACCCTCCTTTTTCCATCAGTATATACGAGTATAATAAGAAAAGAGAAAGCGCTCGGCGCAAGGAACGTAAGCCACAAATGATAGCTCTTCCAGTTACGCTCTTTTTCATCAATGCAGCTTCTTTTTCTCTCCCACATGCAGCTGCACCGGTCACCAGCCGCGTCACGAGAGCGCTCGATTAGGAAAGTGCGGAATCGATAATCCGAGCGTCCCCCGCTGCAGTCATCTCCATGCTCATTTCCCGGACAATTGGTTCTTCACGACAACGGGCAGGACTCAGTGTATGTGTGTTTTCGCAACAATTATGAACCCCAACCGCAATGAATGCGAGCTTGGCAAATCGAACGCTGCCGGCCGATTGACTGGGAGGACTAATTGCAAAAGTTCCACACTGCGCGGACTCGCATTACCGCTGATACGCTCTCTTCTTCTCTTTTTTATATCTGTTCTCTTTCACTTGCTTTCCCTTTCCCTTTTATCAGCTTCATCTTCAGCCCTCCTCTCTTTTGCAGACCTGCCAATACTCTTCGTATGAGTAGACTTGTCTATAGCGGAATAAATGTCGAATAAAAGAGGTCTATATCATCGTTATACTCGATCGATATATGAAACCACATTAACATTTATTGAACAACAATAAAAAGTCAAAACGAAAGCAACACAACAAACCTCCATATCTTTATTGTCCACTAAAAAAAATTTCCCGTATATATTCTCTATCTTCTCATCTCTCCGTCAGATAAGTACTGTACGTGCCTATATCTCACCGACGTCCCTCCGGTCTCCACCCTCGATTTCGTCGTCCTTCTCTTTCCGTCTCGTTTCACGACGAGAACATTGACAGATATATAGAGAGAGACGGAGATAGAGACGCCTGCTTGGCCCATGAACACGCAGTCGTGGTGCAGATATAGAGGTATATATATACATATAGTAGTGGCGGCTGCGGCGGCCTGTGAACTCCTTTGGGATTTCGATATCTCGCCCATGATTCGCGACTTCCAGCAAGTCCGGGCATGTATATCCGCTTGGGAGAGCTCCTCTGTTTGAGTCCCCGGGTTCTTTCGCGTCTCTGAGCCTCGACACGCTGTATCGCTCGATTCCATTGGAATCCGATTCAAACGTCGAGCTTGCAACCGCGGTATTAAAGCAACATTTTTCCCGATAACAGCGTGAGTTCGCGCTTTTCCTCGCGGCTATAATATATATAGAACGCACAATACCTATATCAGGAGCCGCAGCCAAACGAATGCTTTTTCGGCCACGGTAGACCGTTGCAGATTCTGTTTTTATACCCAAATGAAAGATGCACAAGCCGCGCGCGCGCAAAAAAAAACTTGCTGACCCATCATCAGCGGAAGCACACACTTAGCCGCGCTTCTCTCTATTATTGAAGTCCGAATTAAAAAGTAAACGCGGCGCGGCGGGACTAGTCTCGCCCGCTCGTATATATAACTGTAATATAGCAGGTGATTAAATGAATCATTGCACGCTCTGCGTCCTACGCTGGCTCTTGTACACTGCATACTTTATGAAATTTAATTATTTTGCAAAAAAAAAAGAAAAGCAGAAAATCATAAGTCGGAAATTAACTTGCTGCGCTTGCGCTTAAGTAATGAATCTCAATAAATGTCGACGTTAATTAGAGTCTTCCTCTATATATGCGCGCGAGAGTAGATGGCGCCTGCAGTACTTTGGAATCTCCGACAAAGCGCCTCGTGCAAGTTCCTTCGTATAATTGAAAAATTGCTATTCGCTCGACATGCGCACGTGCCTCTATAATTATATACCTATATATTTATATACTGCAGAGTCTCTCCTGCTCGTTAACCTCCCCCGAGTGCGCACAGATACGATTTCACGTTAATTAGTAAATAGCCCGGCCTTTCCTAAAAAAGAATTAATAAATAAATAATAATTGAACGAAGAGATGCAAAAGCGAGGCCTGATGATGAGAAATCTATAACGAAAAAAAATGAAGAAGAAGTAGCTCCCGCGCTCGCATCCATTTTAATTACTGTTCAAGCTGGTCCTCGACGTCAAAGCGTCGGCTGCAACATTGGATATAATTTAAAGATGTCCCGCGACGGCAGTCCGCTCCGGACCTGCCCTTGTCGTTCTATACCTCTGTCCTTCATCCTCTTCTAGCTGATGCTTCTGCTCTGCTCCATCTCTCTGTCTACCCAAGCCGTGTCGCATTCGCAACAACTGGGTCACCAGTAATTACGCGAGTTATTCAGTCTTTCCCTCTGTCTGCGTCTATCCCACCTTATTCCAGCTCCTTCTCTCTATTTCCGCACCCCTTCATTCCCGTTGGTCGTCGGGCGCACGCGCGGAATTTCAGATTCTGACCGGCCTTTAACGCGTATATAGGTATACATGCAGAAACGCGCGAGTTTTCCTCAAATCGCATTAACCATTTGGATCGTCTGCACCGGGTCCCCAAAGCGTGAGATGATTATGACATTTTCCGTAACATCTTGTCAGGCAGTGCTGATGTGCGAATCGTCGGCAGGGAGCTGTTAAATTTCATTGCGCTTTGATCATATTTTACTCAATCCGTATAGGTATATATAGAAAGCTGACGCTGATTCTCCTCTACTCGTTCTGCTATCCGACTCTAATTCCTCGTTATTGTCTCTGCGGATTATGTATATAAGGAAGCAGCAGAGACGCGATGCTGGATTGTCTTGATGAATCCGCCCCTGTTTAATCCTGTTTTAGCACTGTAAATTGCAGGACCGTTTGATAAATGTTTTGGCTGATTTGATTTCAAATTCATATTTTTTCTTCTTCTTATTATTATTATGGTAGCTGATGATTATTATAATAACGGATGTGAGTGTTAATTCGATTTGACAAAGTAGTGGACCCTTCGCTTTGCAAGAATAAAACAATTATATACCTACATGTTGTGAGGATTGAACTTTGAGAGCTCCATACGAGGGAAAGTTTCTTCCTGAAGAAAGTTTTGATAAAATACACATTTCCGTGACACATGTTCTATACGCATATATAGTTATATACTTGACAGAGTCGCGGAGTCGAGCGCATTGTTTCGTATTACGAATGACCGGGGAGTCGCATCTATGCAGTTTAGCGAACAAATGCGCCCGCGCTATGTGATATATATTAAAGTACCACCTGTTTCCAGCTGTTGGCTGTTAGCAATATTCTGACAACTTTGAAACCGTGTCGAATCATATTCAACTTCCGAGTAGGGGAACCGACGTAATGAATTATCTGACGCCATAAGTAATTTCACACAAATAAGTACAATTTTTACCAAATATTCAAGATTGAAATACTTTTGGGAAGTCGCTTTTGATTTCTGCTTTTTGTTTGAGAACTATCCCCAATTTATTTTCTATTTGCGAATATGCACCGTATCCGGGAATTCTCGTATTCTGCGATGAATTAAATATTTTGAAATTCAATTTTTCGAAAATAAATGGCCTGATTTGATATTTTAAATCCGCAATAGCGTTCTGTATTTATAAAAAAATTTAAAAACAAAATCCGAGGGAAGAGCTTTCAGTACGTTTCCCAGTGTAAAACACTACCACAGTGTATATAAATCAAAATTTTCCGCTTGAAATAGACGTATTATTTACTCGCGAGTGTATATAAAACTGATGCTTTTGATAATAATACGTAATTACATAACGCACTAATCCGCGCTAGATAATCTCTATATATAACGCAGCGAGAGTATAAATCCTCTTTTTTTCGCGCAAATTGACGCAGACGTAATAATGGATGCGCGAATATCGAGTGAATGAAATCACGGCAGCAAGTATATAAAGTTATAGAGGAAGAGTGTAGGCCGCGCCGCAAAAGAAATAAATCCCGGCTGAAAAAGTTCAGCCGAGAGAGCCACAAGCAAGCGAAACTTTGGCAATACATAGGGGGCGCCTGGTTGGCCGGCCGTCGCTCTTTTTCATCCCTATATATACAAGGCACCTTTGTCTCGGTACTCTCTATTCTCTTTCTTCCTATCTCGAGATTCTCGCGCCCTCTTCCCTCTCTTTCTCTCTCGGTTTTTTTTCTTCCCACCTCGTACGTCGTGCTTCGTCTTCTCTCCCTCAGAAGAGCCTGTGTGGCGTAACGAACGCGCGGGGGCGTGCGGCAAGAGCAGCTCCAGCAAGCTCCAGACGGTATATATATATAGGAAAACTTTTTAGGGGTTCGAGAGACTGTGTGTTGGAAGCTCGTCGCTCTGCGCGAGGGTGTGAGGGCACAAGGTGGAAAGAGAGAAAGGAGGATATAGAGGTTCGCGTGTATAAATTTGTCCAAGGGCTCGGCGCAAAGGCATTAATTGACTTAGGATTTACTCCAGTAATTAAACCGAATGCGCGTCTTCGATCTAGAAAGCCTGTGTGTATTTCGCAGTGTCATGTTGTCGTGACTTGGGACGTATATATTGTTCATAGAATTTAAAGTATAATGGATGTATTTGCATATATTGAATTGTTAAATTAATTTATATTCAACGTGATGTAATAATCGAGAATATAATATCTCTCTCATATCTTGATCGAAATCGAGTTGAAATACAGCTTTTCACTAATTCGACCAATAATCGGAGGGGCATTCTGAGAATTACCAAATCATTCATCCACCTAGAACCGAAGGTAGAGCTGGAATTTCAAGTATTAATGAATTCTGCCGGACTGACAAAGTAAAATTCAATAATGTTTGCAATAATGCACGAACATCCTCGAATTGAATTATTCTTCGCATTACCTGATCCATAAAACACTCCTGAATCTAACGCGATAAATGTTTAAAACACGTTTCGAAATATTTCAATAAATAACGAGCAAACTGAACACTCGCACCACAAAACGACATTGACCACCTTACGAGCCGTGAGTATATAGTATAACAAGCAGGGACACGTGTATTTTCCTTGAGGTGTGGATCCTCTTTGTACGCCATTAGATCCATCTATTCCTTCGTATATTTCACAGGTCAAGGGTGAAGCTCGCGCTAAGAGAGAGAGAGAGGAGAGAGAGAGCTATAGCTGAAGGGTTTTGGCACACATACACCCGCATTCATGCACAATTGCTGAGCAACGCTCTCGTGCCCGCGCGCAATAGAGTGAAGTGACGGACGGACTAAAAGGGCTCCAGGGGTAATTTCTAAGCATTAATATTGTAAAAGCGAAACTGTATAGGCGAAGCTCAAAAGCAGAGCCGGACGGAGCGTGCAACTACGTCTGATGAATCGAGACTGAACAGAGGATGTTGTAGTAGAAGAGATGAAAGAGCCAAGAATAATGTAGAAAAGATAAAATTCGAGTGTCGAGTTGCCTTTGCCGGGATTCTGTATATGTGCAAATCCACGACTGACCGGAAACAACTTGGAGTTTAGAGGTTGAAATAGTATATTTCGATACGGGCATGGAAGGTTAGTATTTACCTCATGTGACGTTTTTCGGCAAAAAGTTACATGAGGTAATCACGGCCATTAACTAACCATTATTTATACTTTGCTTTATACAATTAAATCTATGTTTACAAGCTTGGAAATGCCTTGTAACACGGCATGACTGTATTCTCACTCTAAGAAATGCGTACAAAATGGTCGAAAAAGCGTTTCATCACTGGGCCAAAAATGACTCCAGTTTTCGCCGATCTCCATTAACCAAGGTATTCACTAGCTTTAAAATAATATAGATTTCTACCAGGGTATTAAGCTTAAAGTTTACTTTTATATGTCTAATTATATTTATAGATCAATGAATTTGTGCCAAACTATTTAATTTCCCACTGATTGGAAATATGACGGAAAATGGAATTTCAGCTGCGTGCATACAAGCGCAAATGAATTCTCTTTGTGCGAGACATTGCTCTGAATAAATAATATCCATCGATCGCAGTTCGGATAGAGACATAATTAATTATTTTTCTCAAGTTTATTGTTTGAAACTCCACAGCATATTTAATGCTAACTCTGAAATTCACGGCTTATACTTTTCACACTCCATCGCGTGAATACGTAATGATTTAAAAGTTTTAATAAATACAGATTTTGAAGCGTTATTTAATGATACATGTAGACTTGAAGGACAAAATATGTTTATGACACATTGGGAACGAAATTACTATTTTGACATATTTCGTCCTTCGACGACTACTGTACACCCTATATAAGCCTATAGTGTTTACCGGAAAACGTAAGGAATGTTCGAATATGCTTCGACACAAGCAACCTGTTGATAATCAACGCAACACTTTTCGAGAAGCCACGAAACACTTCCCGAGTATAACCAGCATCCCCCGTCATCTCGAAACTTAATTCCCATCTTCTGGAGCATCCAGCCAAGTTCACAGAGGCGTCTGCGAGTTCCGATCGACTGACTCCACTCTATACTGATGCTGCAGTATTAGCAGCGCAGCCGCGTCGTCCTCGCTAATTGACCAGCCCCCACCCCCTCTCTTTCTCTTCACTTGCAGCAGCAGCAGCAGCAGCAGCAGGCGATCTTGGGTTATCGAGTCCTCGCTTACCAAGCCGGACGTGAAATTAGAAACTTAACCGGTAGAGATACGAAGGAAGGAAGGAAGGGGGGGGATTGGAACGATAAGCGCGCGACGACGGCTAATTCGATCCATAATTCAGGCTGATTTCGACGCCAGCCTGTAAATTAACGCGGTAGTCTATTAAGGCGCAAATTATAACGGCTCTCGCGGGAGACGCCGCCGGTCCTTTGACTGATAACGCGGCGGCGGCCCGCCATACGATAAACGCGCGCGCGCCAGCGCGTGATTTACTTTCTTCAGGAAAGCTGCTGGCGCCGGTGTGCAGCCATCGTTACGTAGATATATGCCAGCAGCAGGCTAGGTGTCATAGTTGCGAGCTGCGCGCGGAGCTTTAATGGTGAAACTAGGGCCGTTACTCTTGCTTGGAGATTAGCTTTGCGGTACCGTGCTAGGAGATGCGAGCGTGTTTTTCGAAGTTGTGCGGCTGCGGTAGTGTGTGATGGATAGTTGGCTTGATATTGATATTGGTAATATGTTTGGCCTGCAATGGCTGCTATATATGCTTTATACGTGTTTTTGAATATTGCAATATAAGCGATCGATACCTGATGTTTATCAATTTTCTTTAGCTAAGTAAATAATTTCACGCCTTCGATGGCTTTGTTTTTGTTTTTGCAAGTCGACGATTCATCGAAAGCTCATTAAAAGTGGATGCAATGTGAAGCGTGTATAATACATTTTCCTCCGACAAGCTTAAAATTTCACGAACCTACTCAAGAGCATAATTCAGTGATGCAAAAGTGTTTTCAAGCTGCACAAACTTTAACAACCTCGTCGGCCAGAATTACCTCTTATACCTCGGCAACAACGAAAAATGGCTTCCTTAATGAACTTAGCGCTAGCGCCAATTTTTCTCGTGTATATAAGCAGATTACATATTCATAAAATTAAAAAGTTCTCAAAAGCTGCGTGCGACAACGAATACGTCGAGCGTTCAGCACTTCTTTTCCACTGGTTAAACCACATGTATGTTTCTCGATTCACAGCCAGCAAAATCCATTCGGCTCAAAGTTACGAAAAGCCATTTCACAAGGTTATAACATTTCGCAGTTCCCTCCTTCTCTCTCTCATGCGCGCGCAAATAATTGCTAAATTAAATTAACCGCAGCGGAGGCAAAGTTGCGCGTTCTCGGTAGTGCCAAACGCTAAAAGCGAGAGCGCGGTACGACAACGAGGAGCGGAGGCACTTAGAACTTATGTCGAGAGAGCGGATGCAGTTATGGATTGGCTTCTGAAATTGTTTTCCATCAAGTGCATTCTTGACGGGCTATGCGCTCCGGAGTATGCGTCATAATGTCTTCTTGCGGGGGAGTATCGATTGCTCCGCCACGCGACGAACTGGCACTGGATAACGTCGTTAAGTGTAAGCCAACTATGTACTAGCGACAAAGTGAGACGATCGGGTTGCCCAGTTGAATTTCGAATTTGCTCACACGAGATGTCCGATTGGACGTATAGTAACGAAGCTTCTTTTCGTGATATTGAAATTGCGCAGTGTCTATTTCGAGATGAAAATCACAAGACCACGCAATATATATTTGAAAACTCACAGCTCTCTCGCTCGACACACACTCTCTCAAAACGTCGCTGCAAATGAAACGGCTCTCTCGACATTCCGAAAACACCCCAGCCGTAAAAAATAGGCAAATAAATGCCAAACCCGAGGCAGCCAAAGCCCTCTTTACGAATAAATACTGCTCCTCTCTTCGCTCTGCATCCCGCGCACATACAACCTCAAGCTCGGAAATAAACCGCGAGTTCTCCTCTCTCCCTCAGCGCGTCTATACACACAGAATCCTCCAACGCGGCTGGAAGAGGCTATATTTGCCAAAGGACAATATATTAGTCGCGAGCGGACGATAAAGTGGACGGAAGGGCAGTTGCAGTAGCGTCCAAGAGAGAAATATATATATAAAGAGAGTAACCCGAGTGCAGCGAGCCGTTTAGTTCTCCTTCTCGGCAAACTTGCCTTCTGCCGGCGTCACCGCCTCCCCACTATCTCTTCTTTCAGAAGAAGGAAAAGCTCGAAGCTCCACAGCGCAATATTACCGCGACCCCTACCCCTCCGAGCTTTTCCCGTAAACGATTCCCCGGAAATTATTAAGCCGGGGAACGCGAGCGCTAAACTTCTCGAAAAGCTATAGGCCGCGGATATTTCATATACTTCTGCGAAACTCCGCAGCGCAAGCCGGCAAGCGCCTCGAATAAATCACGAGAGATATTGCGCGCGAGAGCAGCCCGGGGATGGGCGCGAAAGCGGATTGTGCGCGAGTTGTGTACTCGACTGGCTCAGAGATGCAGAGAGCGAGCACGAACGAGGATAATGAATTATTGGGATAGGTAATTTCCGCAAGTTTTGAAGAATCGATGAGAATTTTTGTAAAACGAGGCTCTGGCTTTTAGTAAACAGATTCGACGAGGCCGGTTGGTTCATCTTTTTATTTTATTTTCGTATTACCTCGTTATGTACCTATTGGCGTTTAAATTGCCCCTTCAAATGGATTTCGTATATATCAAAGCACTAATGAGCGAGTTACAATTAGTTTGTCAAATTA
Source organism: Cecidostiba fungosa (assembly GCA_900474305.1). Classification (NCBI taxonomy): domain Eukaryota; kingdom Metazoa; phylum Arthropoda; class Insecta; order Hymenoptera; family Pteromalidae; genus Cecidostiba; species Cecidostiba fungosa. The sequence continues at coordinate 17,307 of UCOJ01001720.1, forward strand.
CTCGCGCTGCGATTGATATATGTGCTGTTGTATATCGTATGGAAAGTCTACAAAGGGTAAATTAACTTGCATCTAAAATATTATGTGCGATAATTATTCGCTATTTTGCAGTAATTGGTATTGCAAATAGCAATAACTGCATCGCATATGAATAGAATATACTGCAATCGGAGGTAAATCAATATTTATGTACCAGACAGCGCCATTACATTAGCAAGTGTAATATTTTAATTTTAGTAAATAATATTGTACTGTAAAATAATAATAACACCGCATCATGTGAATCGACGCACAACATAAATATCAACCTTTAAACTAATAGGCATACAACCATTTCATGATCGGTATAATAAATTGATATTTCTAACACACTTCTTATCGACGGGCAATTTACTTTGATTTACTGCGTCAAATAATCCAGTAATAATGCGTTATCCGTATTTGCTACGTGTTTAAGAATTATAGGGAGTTGGCTTTGCTGTAGTTGCAGTAGATTAACTGGATAAACTAAAGCCATCAATTGCTTCTAATTCTCCCATTACTGCCGTTTGTTTTTCAAATCCTTAGGCCGAGATAAGAGAAGAGGATTTTTCCAACGAAAGAAAAGCTCTTTAAAAGCATTTTCTTTTACAATTACTAGACAATATTACCGTAAGAGAGGAATAGAAATGCACTGTTGTTCACGTAAAGGATTTATTTAGGTTTGTCTAAAAATTTGTCTATAACCTTGATGAAAATTAATTATTTTCAACGTTTAACAAGAAAACTTACGCTACTCTTACATCATCCACTTCAATAAACGATAGGCAGAAATTCCCTCGCAGTTTTCCCCAACGATATTACTTACCTTTATGAGTACCTCAAAGGCTTGAGCCAAATCCTCGCGATTGAAAATAATTAATTATGACTCATTCGGACTTGGCCACACACTTCTTCGTGCGCAATAGACAAGGCATCTGCGCGCGAAAACTTTCTCATTAACGAGGAAAACTTGGCCGGACGTTGAGCCGTGCAAGAGTATACCTGCGCAAACGTGAATGCCGTGGCGCCGACCCCGCCAGCGGTTTTCCACGCAGTTCACGGTCGAACTTTCGCATAACCACGAAGAAGTATTTTCCGACTGGTCGAGATATATAGTTTTCGACAAAAATCGGCGATAAACGTTTCTAAGGAGTCGAGAAGCCAGCCGCGTCATTACTTTACCTCACTCGGGGTCCCGGTGAATTCCAGACAGAAGTTTATGGGAGGCTCGTTAAAGTCTGACTACGGAAAATTTGTCGGTTAGGGAGGGGCGATGATAACTTGGCTAATATAATACGATTTTTCTTGAAAAAGCAACGCCAAATTGAATATTTTCTTCATTTAACTTATATTGCTAAACTATTTTTTCACACGAATTGCAATGCGTTCGTTATTACATAAATATTTCCAATGTAAAGAAATGTCATTAAAATTATGATGTAAAAAATTACAATCAAGTATAATCTATATCCAATAAATTGATAATATCGGAACATGAAAAAAAATTATTTGAATATTGGTCATGAAAGCTTTTATAAGTTTTGAGTTATTAATATGTTAAATTTTCACTGATGAAAAATTTATTTAATAAATTAAATATACAGTATTTATAACAGAAATAAATTATCTAATCTATTATAAAAGAACTTTCTTTAAAGAGTATTTATATAAAAATTATTTACAAAGAAAGTTTTTTTATAATAAATTATCTGTTATTAATAACAAGGATCTGAGAAAAAAATTTAAATGAAAGTTATTCAATGAATCTCCGTATAAGACTATAACAAATGAATCGCACTCGTAAATGTTTCCAAATCTTATAACTTCCATAATTTTTTAAGATTCTATAAATAATTATTTTTACTAATATCCTTAAATGAGATCTTCTTTGTAGTCTTAGATCTATTGTTTTAAGTTGAAGCATTTTCACAATGGGAATGAGTGTGCTCAAAAAGTTTTTGTTCCTAACTTCTTGAAGTTTTATTTTTATTCACGTAGTATGACCTATTTTCTTTGATATTGTAAGCTACAAAAAAAACTCTTGATCATACACCTCAAAATTGTTACTTGTCAAAGAATAGCAGAACTTACAAATAAAAAGTTTTTCTAGTAAATAATTAAGATATCTCACAACTCTTCATTCCTCAATATTAAAACAACTATATTTTTGTATGCTTCAATTGATTGAGTTCTTCTTAAGAGAAAACTTTGTAACTATTTAGAATAAAAAAGAAAATAGTATTTGCAGTTGAATATTCTTTGTGATGCCTCAATCTCTGCAATAAATTGTCTGTTTTCTTCTCCCTGATGTAGCACGTATATATACCAAAAGAGCCTCTCCGCTATTAGTAAAAAAAAAGACTTTCTTTTCCATATCAATTTTCTCAAGCTAGTTCCTCGTGATGTGGATGAAGTAGGCTGCACCATCCAGAAGCAGGTGCTCTACAAATTTATCCAACGAATGGGTTACTGAACGCTCTTATTTCGCGGAAAGTAAAACAAAACGCCGGACGTCTCGCTGAGAGTTTATCAACGATACGTGTGCCCACCCAAGAGCTATAAGATGCCCTTTTATTCTCCGAAGCGAAGAAGATTAAACTCCAGATCCTGGCATTCGCGTGTATTGCCACAATGAAAATGCAATTATCTCCTGCGAGCTTATAGCAGCAAAATATGGGAAATAGAGTATAAAAACGTTGAGGAAAACCATTTATCTTCTTATTTGTCTTATCGTTTTTTGTATGTTCCTTGATGATTTCGATCTTCTGCTTATATCCGATATATTTTGATGTCTCAGTTATAACTGGAAGCCATTTTCACTCATATTTCTTGTTTTATATTTTACTATTATACGACGAATGTTTGCTATGTCAGAGATAATCGCATACTTAAGAAACCCTATTAATATAGTTTTCAATCCCAATATACCTAATCTCCATTAAGTTTCAAATAACCACAGCACTGACCATACGCACTAATAAAATTAAAAAAAAAAACTTTTTTCAAGACTATGGTAAAATCTGTATCGTACAGCTGAATGCTCAAAGCCCGTCATTCGCATATAATCGGCTTAAAAGAGCTCCTCTCTCCGCAAGAGAGTATGAAATTTCCGTCCTCTTGAGCATCTAAAATTTTCAAGCCTTGCTTGCGCATACACCACACATAACGCATCGATTCTTCCTTCTTTAGGCCAGATCCTTGGCTCGTGTCGCCTCGGCTTTTCAGCTTGGCGCTTAATCTCGACGGAGTGCAGTGATGAAAGGGCTCAGGCGAATGCTCGCAAAAAGGGGACGAGACGGAGCAAAAAAGTCCGGAAGAATAAGTCGGCCCGCGATGGTCTTGGAAAGCCGAGCAGAGAAGCTTCCTTCCGGACAGGTATTGTGCGGTTTCGGACCGCGCATTTTACTTTAAAAAAGAGAACGAAACTGCCTCCCCTGTGGCTTTGCCTACTTTGTGCGCTGGCGCTGCTTCTTCTACTTCTTCTTCTTCTTCTTCTTTTTCTTCTGGTACTTTTAGCCGTACCCTATCTTCTGTTTTCTTTTTTTTTCATTTCAGGCTGCAGCAGCGGTCTCAATTAATTTTTTTTTTTATTTGAGGAGAAATTTTCGGCTTTTGTTCCTTTGTATAGCGGGCCAAGTCAGCCAGGTGGCAGAAAGATTGGTGGAAAAAGTTATTAAGATTCATTTAGCGTGAATAAGTTAAGGCTGCCCGAAATAACTCAGCGAGATTTTTTATTTCATTACGTTATCGAGCAAAAGTAGTTTAAAATATATAGGAAAATATTGTGAAAAAGGCAAATGCTTTGAAAAACTTTTGTTTAGCTCAAAAAGTAAAGAGACTTTTTAATATTTCAACCAACTTTTCACTAAGCAAAAACTTGAGGTGATGAACATTTATTCTCCAGTCTCTTCTTCAGTTTTTTGTTCCATGCACTCATACACACATAACCTTTATATAAATAACACAGACTTTCTTCCGCAATGTCGCGTAGAATTTCCCTTGGTGACTCTGGGATCAGAGCTCGACCTTAAGGCTCGAAATTTACTTCGTCGTCCCTTAGCCGCATTTTTTGCGCATGCATAACCGCGTACACAGAAAAGAAAGAAAGATGACAAGCCGACGACTGACTTGTATAGTGCTACATTAAGTTGAAAACGCACGGGTATACCGTACTCTTGTTGTACTTTTCATTTCCATAATTCTGGAGAGTAAACTGAAAAACATAAAACGAGCTCAGCATTTGCGCCGAGCGAGTATATTGTTTCTTCTTTCGAATATTGCACGTAATGTGAATGACAACAGTATGATAGAATATAATGAAATGAGCGTATCGTATTAGACGTTTTACGTCAATAAAATACTTTTTCTACAACAGGATTTTATAAAGTTCGTCAGTAGTTCTTGGTTCTTCGAAAGACACTTCAGATTGCTTTGAATAATAAAGCTATATCAATAAATGAAAAAAATAAACCTGCAGCAAGACGCGAAATCGAATTCACCTATAAAGAGAGATTGAACTCTCTTTTCACAGGAACCCACGACTTCCTGCTAGCCATAAAAAAAATAATCGCGAAAAAAGCTTTCATTAGCTGCGGCAGGTAAGTTCATTAAGCGAAACTTGGCTTTTAGGGAGCTGAGAGTTGAAGAGCTCCGGTGAAAAGCTCGTCGTTGGAGAATTAGCGAAATAAGGGGTGCGTATAGTCTTTTGTAGATCCGCTGAAAGTTATGTGCAATCAAGCCATCGCTATTCGAAACTTTTTGAGAAGGTGATGCCATCAGGAATAAAATACAAGGGTGCAAAATCAGGAGAAGCGAGTAAAACAGGCAACTAGAGGAACGAGTTTCAAAATATTGAAGAGGATGACTGAATATGTAAACGACTTTTTGCATAGTAATCAATATTATTTCGGGAATAATATTTTAATTTTTTATATAAATTATAAACGCAAAGATTCGAAAAAGATTAACGCAACAGTCGCTTTTCAGCGAGTCATAGCTCAATTTTTAGCCGCATATTGGGATATTTTCCAATAACGTCGAATATCGCTTAGGGAATTGCAGGTAACGTTCATACATTTCGATGCTGTCGCACGATTTGCTTACAATATTTTTTATCACAAGTGCGAGCTATATGCTATTAGGCATACGCATTTCCGCGGGTCAATGAGCGAATAACCCTCGCTGTGAAATCACTTCAAATGCGTACGTCTCTCGTGTGGTAGAATATTGTACTGACATTTTCGCGTGAGTTTAACACTCGAGCTGAAGGCGAAGGTGGCAATACGTGGAAAATGGTAATATAACATTCTACCTCACGAGAAGCGTTCGGAATTAAAATAATTTCACAATGTGGGATATTCGCTATTTGGCGCACGCACTTGTGCTAAATGACACTTTCCGAGCATGCGTAATAAAAAATATTTTATACATGTTACTAACCTTTATTAATCTCTCTTTTCGTCTCGACAGCTCTCTCCTCTCTTTATCGTTTCGGCTCTCCTCTCTCTTCTTTCGTATCGACTCTTTCCTCTCTTTCTTCGTCTCGGTTTTTCCTCTATCTTTGCTACTCTTTCCTCTTCCTGCGTTCACTCTGTGCAGCTGACAATAGGTCGAGACAGGAGCAGAAATAAGTTTGACAGCCGAATA
>UCOJ01001721.1:0-22951 GCA_900474305.1 Cecidostiba fungosa
TTCGTGTGACCAATCAGACCAGTCCTATGGCCATTATTTCTGTTAGAAGTTTTTAGATGGTGCGTCGTGCGTCAATGTGATTGAATATATGTATAAATTCCTAACCTCAAAAAGGAAAAATTGATAAAACTATTATTTAATTATTTAAAACAAATAAGGCATGCGGTAATGATTCTATTCGTTCTTAGATTATGACGTTATAATAAGAACGCGCCAAGCGCGTCTAAAGTTGCTAGTATCTCAAAATATATAATCCAGGAAGTTCGCTTTTTCAGGTTAGAATTTTTATATATACCTATTTGAGTACTTTAATCATAATAAAATTAAATACTAAAATACAAAATACTCTTTCATTTTTTTTTTTTTTGAATAATACACAAAGCCAGACGAATAACGACCGCACACAGAGAGCGAGAGAGATAGTGCTAAATCAATTGGCTATATACAGCCACAAAATTACCGCGCGTTCTTCAATCGTTAATCAAGTCAAGTATTCCATCGCGGCGCAAGTTCGCTTCCGCGAAATACCTACCGGGGCGCTCGGAGGCATCCGAAACCCGAATACGGCGGAACACAGTCCGAAAACATATACCTGCGGCTGACCGGGGGAATTCAATTTTCACGGACTCGCCGCTCTCTGCCTCGGTTTTATCGTCCGCGTTCGACGGCTCTCTCTCTATATATATGTACACCCCCCGCGAACCGACGAGCTTCAATTGGGGTGAGACTGTATTGGCTTTGGGTGGGTAACAGGGCTCTGCAGTATAGGACGAGGGGAGATAAGTGGGCTGTATGGCGATATTTTTCAGTGGCTGGTGTGTCTGATCGCTTTTGGTTAGGTGAGCAGGGGCTGTGAATTAGCTTAGATCTTTATCGACGGTTCACGTCTCTGTTGATAAGGGTGTTTCGAGATCTCGTGCGTTATTAATAGCGATTGAAAAGTTCTTGGGTCTCAAAACTTTTGAATCCCATATAAAGCGTGATGTATAAATACATGTGAGTGGAATATCGACGATACGCGAATTGTTGGAAAATACTGTGCATGACAGCGAAATACTATATTTCTGCGAAAATTCGAAATCAACTCATAATTTCACGCATGAAACGCATTTTAATTGAAGCAAAAATTGCTTTCTCTCTCTGCAGGAAATACAATTACACAGTGCTGTCAATTCAATTTTCCACAGGCAAAACAAGAACAAAAAAAAATAATCCTCGAAACAAAGGGACACACTCGACCGCAGTGCGACTCGAACATTATTACGATAAAATCCTAAATGAAAAGCCATCAGGAAGAAAAGCATTTCCCACTTTTCTCGAGGAGAGAGAAAAAGAAGCCTGCACCGCATGCACAATGGGATTAAGAAGGTGCAAAACTCGGCGAGATGACGAAGAAGAGGTCCCAATTGCAAAACTAGTCTCCTCTCTCCTGTGCTGACTGCGGCGTCGTATCGCTTTCCACTCGGGCTTTGTTTTCCTCAGCACTCTCCCGATGGCGAATCTACGTCCGCGGAGAGTGCATCTTTGCATATTCAAACCAACCTACCGCCTACTCGATGTGTCTCCGGCGCTTTTAGCCGGCTCTCGCTTCCTTCTTTTTTTTTGCTTCGAGTATTATAGCGCCGCTGCCTTCTGCTATTTGCGCTTAAGCTTCTTAGAGCGTCGGGTTTAAATTGAATTTGAATTTTTGCATCTCGATGCGGGTTGCTTGTTGTTTTTTTATCTCAGCTGTGTTTGTTTATTAGCTGTATTTTCGAGACGGAAAAGAAACTTGGTTTTTCTCATTGCGCGCGGGAGAGAATTTTTCGTACTTTCTTCTTATATTACACACTTCCCTTCACGCAGTGCATTCCCTTCTTATGAAAATTTTAATCCCAGCAGTGAGAGACGGAGAAAGTTCTTCTGCGAACGAAATTTTTTATTAAAATTTACCACTAGAGTTTGTATATTATGTAATTTGATGCAAATTTCCGGTGCTACGCTTTTCATTATATATACGAGAGAGAAGTTCAGGTTCGCGTCTTAATAGCAACTAGTAATACTCGATATTTACAAGTGTCGTAACATTAGCAATAATCGTTACACTGTCCTCCGGCATCAGCGATTATATATATATATAACCGCACATCCGAACGAGGAGAGAAAAAAGCCTGAAGCACAGAGCGAGTCTCATTAAAGCATCTCCTTCAAAGGTAAAACGAAGAAGAAGAAAAAAAGAGCGGCTAATCAACTCCTCGCTAAAATGAACTCATCATATACGGGCCAATAAAACGAAGCATAATCGCGGCCATAACACTTCTCTCCCCCTCGGCGGAATTCCTACTACTCCGTTCCCTCTCGATTTTCTTCCAGCCACGAGGGACAGAGCTCACCTTGCTTTTAATTATCGCGATTAATTAAGGCCTGTGTGTTGTGTATAATGCAGAGGCTTCGCTCGGGGAATTTAATATGTGCGCCCCGGACTAATCATCGGCGGCGGTTCTCTTCTGTTTCCGCGCTTTATATTATATCGCGGGCAGGGGATTTTCTAACAAAGCAGCGGCAGCAGTGCTATACTACCACCTACACACTGTGTATGTATATATATACCGGTTTTCGGCGAGGCACGTAATTTGTACGTTAATACACGGTAGAGAGAAAGAGAGAGAGCGATTATCGCGAGGATGCAGACGGAAGAGTTTTATTGTCCGGTTGCGGACGATGACGCGACGAGTTTTAAGGTGAAAAGGGTATAGCCGCATTGTTCTGAAAGCCGACGGCGACGAGCTTCTGGCTTTAATGGAGGGCACCCGCAAGGTGCATTAAATTTTTTTCTGTCTTTCTTCTTCGTCGTTTCTCCGCTCGGTTCTTTTTTATTTTCGTTTTTTTTTTTTTTCGGGAGAGAGGGTTAAAGTGGATTATAATTTGGGCGAAGAATGGGGCTGGTTCGGAGGTGAAATTTATTTCCCTGAGTTGCAGAAAACATATTTTTGCGCGATGTTGCGGTTAAACTTTTGTGTGCCGGTCACACGACGATGCATCTTCTTCTTCTATACTATTTTTTGTTGAAAAATTACACGCTTTACAAGTTTTCGCGGGACACGACTTTTATCCTCATGTAAAAAGACAGCTTTAAAGTTTACGCTATACACCGCCGAGCTAAACTTTGTGATTCCGGGTTAAAATTTGAAGGAAAAAAAAAATCAGCCCGAGGATATACGGCGTATATATACCTTCTTTACATCATCAAGAGCGTGTAATAACTATTTCAATGTTGAGGACATCAAGTGCGCGGTAATATTTAATGAATAGATGCGGCGCTAGTGGAAAATCTTCATGCAACGACGACGGCGATAAAGCTCGCGCACTTTTACGAGCCCATCCAACCACGAGGACTAAAGCTTGAATAATTTTCAATTATCTCGCGCATTATTTCGCTATATACAAGTTCCCTCGTCAAACTCGCCGTATACACTATATACAAGGGAAAGAAAAATATTCGACACCCGTAAAACAAAGCTCAAGCTCTCCTGTCGGCGGCTTTCGCCAACTGCAAGACACCGGCTTTTCTTATTCTTGGGCCGCAGCCAAGCTCGCGATCGACCGGTTTAATTAGTCGTCTCTCCGGGTTTTTTTTTCTCGTGTTCGCTCGGATTGAGCCGTCACTTTGTAATTCCAGCGAGATAAATATAGACACATAAGAAGAGAAGACAATCACAGGCATGTTTCGCATTTACCGCGCAATCTTAGAGCGCAAGGAAGTCTCCGGTGTGTGGCTCCTCTCTAACACACACGTCTCGGAAATTGAATTCCGCAATCGCGCTTTCGCTAACATATGCATTGGATCCGAGTGTATAAGTGGACAGTGTCGTCCTCAGGGGCTTCGAGACTGTTCGCTTGGATATAGCCATTCTGTTATATAGCTACGTGTGTAGGCGGCCGGATATAGAGCGGAGCACGTCCTTACTACACTACTGCAGCTCGCCCGAATGACTTGCTTCTCTCGTCGTCCGCCGCCAACGTTATAGTAGCTGATGCTTTCTCTAGCTATACGTCGTGAGCGCGCATTCTGTTATAGGGTTGCGGTCGAAGGGGTGTGGACGCGAGAGAGGGATGTTTATGGGATATATGCGTACGGGGTGCGGCTAATTAATCGGGCGAATCCCGGCTTTTCAAACTTCTCTCTGTGTAGTAGGATAAGTTGTTGCCGCGAGGGAGAGAACGTAGTGTGCGGATGGATGATTGCGTTGCTGTTTTGCTGTAGAGTCGTGTATAACTTAAATAAATTATTTATGTGTATCGAGAAGCAGATCTTGAGAAATATTTGACGACCGCGGAGGGATATTTTTATTCCATATATAACATCGCGAGAGGCTATAAGATATTCATAACGGATAGAAAAAAGGTCGCCGCGTATATATATAAAAAAGACCCGAATTTTTCTCTGACTCTTCACTCGAATATATACAATATCGAAAAAGTTTCTAAAGCTATATAATCAACAATTCCAAACAACAAACAAACTCATCAGCCTTTCGCTCAATACTTCCTCCCGAAAATTCCCGCTCAACTCCACGATTTAGCATGGTAATTCACAAAAACGACGACGGTAGAGAGAGAGAGAGAGAGAGAGAGAGAGAGGAACTCGGTCGATCCGCTTTACTCTCTCGGAGCCGGGAGCAAGATATTGGACTCGTAGTCGCTGCAGCCACTTGCACGCATAATCAAGCAGAGGAGACGCGAGGCTACGTGACTGCATTCTGTATTCTGCGCTATAACCTCGAGATATCGCGAATTAATTTTAAATAAAGTCGCGCGCGAGCAGTCGATCAGTCGACGATTTTTTCGATTTTTTATATTATACGAGCGGAGCGTGCTGAGGTGCTAATGAAATTAGATGTAGTTTAATTCTGCGATAATAATATATAAGGAACACACGCGCAGATGGCTCGTGTTGTACATTTATTCGCGGAAATTTCATGTATGGTGGCTACGCAATGTAATCGAAATTAAACGTATGAAAACGAGTTCATTTGCATGAGAGCGCGGATTTCGTTTATACGGGAGTGTGTGTGTTTGCGTTATTACGATAAATCTTTCAGCCGCGCATAAATCTGTAACAATAGTCCTCGGCTGGGGATACGGGATTTAATTATTCGATGCGATTTTCATTGACGTTTTCGCGCGAAATAATATAATGATTCAAAGCCCGGAAATTACCGGTCGCAATACTTCATTCTGCGAAATAAATTATCACCACTGGGCTGAAAAGTCTACTATACATCCACTGATTTTGTATACAAAAAAAAAAAAAATTCACGATTAATTTCGATATACCCTACTCTCCTATACACGAAACTCGAGCAACTTTTCATTCAGCCAGTCATTAGCTCCCACATCGCCTAAACTTTGCGTTTGCTCCAAGTTGCATCTCTCCCGAAGTAAACAGAGCCTCAGCAGAGTATAACCTTAAAATTTATTCATCCTCTCTCTCTCTCCCCCCATGAAACGTCTTCGTTTTTCCGCACAGTCGGCTCGAGAAGACGACGAAGGGGTTGCTCTCAAATTTATTTGTTTATACACGCGCGAGGGGGAAGACGAATAGCGACTGGAAAAAAACATACGAACAAGGGGTAGAGCTTAAACACTATATACTTTTTGAGAGGAAGGAGTATTTTACATTTCGCGGACGCTTGCGGCAAGTGAAAAAGCAGCCCGAATTTATGGGATTCGAGTGGACGCTCTATTCTTTATCGTCGGTTCGGCTTTGCTTTGACTCCTGCGCGAGAGGAGGGACGCCATCCTCTCTTTCTGCTTCGGACTATACTACTGCCGAGAGCGACTGCGTAGAATGTGTTTTTCCGAGGGTTCGCTAACGGCCCCCCCTTTTGTGTGTGTGTGTGTGTGTGTACATACGGCAATATTTTTTTTCTTGAAATTCTAAAAAAAAAGAGAGTAAATAATTAGCCCTCCTGCGAGACACTCGAGTTTTAGAGGCGTGGTAATTGCCGAAATTGTTGGAGCACCAATTCGCGACAAGAATTTCATCAGTAGTACACACACAGAGTATAAGGGCCTTATAGCTGCTTAAGAAACTCGTTAAGCGCCGGGGCCTCTCGACGATTTTCTTCTACAGCCGCGAATAGGTTAGGCACGCTAATTACGCTCGTTATAAGTTATCCGCGGCGGTCGTTAGCGGCTCGAGCCTCCCGTACGTTCTTCTCTCGCTGTGTGTGTGTGTGTGTGTATATATATATATACATGATATCGCGGAGAGCAGGTGTCGGATCGGCTCCTGTTCGTTATGGACGTCGCTGCAGGTTATGGACTCGTAAATTCGAGTGGGGATGTGTGTGTGTGTGTATTATATATAGAGGGAAAGAAGAACGAGAACGACGGCGATCGTAAAAAATGCAATTTTCTTCTCCGAGAAGAGGCGTTGTTCGTTCGCTTTCTCTCTGTAATTGTCGCGATTCGACGTCGTCGCATCGACGGATTTATGGATGACGATTTTTTTTTATGGAGGAAACCTTGCTCTCTCTTTCGAGAGATGATTTTCGCTTATAACTTTTTAATTAAACTCTACGCGGAATATTAGCCATCGAGTGTATAAAATTGGCGGGAATTTCAAACGATCGATAAAAAGCGTTGTATTAGCCGGTTCGTTTGCCGGTAATCACGGCAAATGCTCTCCGCGATTTCGTAAACTGCATAGCGCGAAATTTCCCAACACACTGCTGCTGCAGATTTGAGGATCGCCGGAAATAGAAGGCGATAGTCGTAAGCCCGATCGGTGTGTGTGTGTGTGTGTATATATGGAAATTAGAGCGAGCGCTATTGCGATTAAATTTTAATTCGGAGAACCGTATATGCCAGCGTTTAATGGCTATAACCGTGAGAGATACAGAGAGAGATTCGGTTGTTAAGATGATTACGATAATTCGTATGTATATATCGAGTGGATGGATCAGTTGATTAGCTTGTATTTGTTTGATTTTCGATTCGATGTTACATTGGAATCTTTTAAACGAGCGGCAAAGCTCCAAATACGGAAGTGGGATCAGATCGCTCTAGTCGCTAAAAATAGTAGAAGATCGCGTTTTCTAGGGCACCGAATACGATAATGAAGTCTATTTTTTTACTGCGTTCACCCCAGCTCAGCGAAATATGAATGTTTCTTTATGAAATTTGCGATTTATCCAAAACAAAAAGCATACACCAGCTAAAATCACTATACATACACCCTCAAAAAGTGGCAAAGCGCATATAATCCAAGCGCCCGGAAACTTTAGCGATTTCCTCGCGGTCGGTTAGCGGATTATGAAACGCGCGCACCTATTATACCTCCGCATCCAGCTAACAGCAACAACAAGAACAACAACAACAACAACAACAACAAGAACAGCAACAGCAGCGCACATTAACTTGCAAGCACACATAGGGCCAAATTAAGTTCGCGCGTAATTAGCCCCGCGCGCGGAGTATATAGTATCGGTATTCGATTGACGTGTGTGCGGGAGGCGGCCGTCGAGAGAGAATTTCCGGGCCGCCTTGCGCGTATGTGTGTATATGTATATATCTCGGCCGAATTATTAATTCGGCAAACGCGTGCATACATATTAATGGATTATACACGGCACAGCACCGCGGTATATACTGTTCGGCTGTTCAGGAGTAGTTTCGGGGGAGAGTAAAGGCTGCGCGCGCGAGAGAGAGAGAGCTTTATGATTTGGCGTTATGGATAATCGGTTGGTGAGCTGAATGCAGATTGCGGCCGTGTCGAGTTTTCTAATAGCACGTCAGTGATGGACTGCTGCTGTGTGATCGTTGAGCGGGATTAGAAGTTCTCTCGTTGTGAATAAATCGATTTCCTCCTGCTGCTGCTTATATTATACAGAAAACTTCTTGTGTACTAGAGAAACAAGACGATATAATCATCCCTTGACACACACACACACACGTCAATTTGTAAAGCTTTAGGTAGTCTTGTATCCACGTGCAGTTGCAGAGCAAGGATAAAAACCGAATACCCAGAGACAGAGAAGAGATTCACCGGTGGCTCTTTTTGCCAAACCCGCCGCGATTTACTATAATCGCGTAACCCGGTCCCCGTTGCATTGTTCGCGTATTTTGGGGAGTATGTGTGTGTGTGTGTGTGTTACGTATACGCCAGCCGCGGACAAAAAGAGCCCGACTCTCGTTTTTCTCCCTCTACATACACATACACACACGGCGATTATCTCGGAGCGATTCTTCTCTTCTTTCTGGCCGAAATCCGATTCTGCTTAATGGCCGGGAGAGCATATATAGCTATCGCTGAATGGCCGAGTATACGAGAGCTTTTTCCTCGTGTATATACGTATACTCGCTCTCGAGAGCTTTTCGATCGTTTCTTTGACCGGAAATAGCGCGATGGCTTTTGTTCCCTTTTTGTTTTTCAAAAGATCGATCATATGGACAAAATTCATATACTGAAGGGACACACGTTTTCCGGGCTATTATCGCTCTTTTTTTTCCGCGACGCTTTTGTGCTTCGAATTCTCTGTATACCTGTCCGAGCGAGCTTTTACTGCTAGTCTCTGCATCAGAAAAAGCTGACACGTTTTTTTTTCAAATTCCTATTTTCACGTGAAACACTGTAGATCATGTCTACATCGACAGAACAAGGCTACAAAAAAAAATCAGGTTAAAACCAGCGCGTGAAAACACGAGCCTCCCGTTTTATCACCACTCTCGCGAGTTACAAGGCATATTCGCTTGTCGCAGCCATAGCTGTTAATTGTCGAGCAACAAGCTCGGCATAAAACGAATCCCGCGTCGATTACACCGCGTCTCTCTGCACCTGCTTCGAGCAAACAAACGAACGAACGAGACTATGGCATATCGAATCACCTTTACATATATATATACTACATGCTTCCTCGTAATTGAGGTCTTCGGATAATTGGTCTCGGATTTCGCGTCGAGGGAAAACGAGACAAATAATTAATGCCCTTTTCCGCTGTGTCTCAGGGTCAAGCCGTGATAATATAGTTTTGCGTAGGTAGAGAGAGTAAGACGACGCGCGAAGGATACATATATATCGAGAGGATTTAGTATATATATGTACACGTGATACATCGGCGACGCGTGACGCAGGCTTTATTGTGACGGAGATGAGAGGAGAGTCTCTTTTCTTCGAGGGGATTAATTTTCTTTTATTATATGGCTTGTCGAACGCGCATATACGTCGCGGGGATATATCATATATACACACACCACGTGTGCGGGTGTTTAATAAATGTGCGCCGACTTTTTCGAGAGGGGATATAGGAGTTTTATGGTATATACGCGCTGCACGCGGGGATTTATCGTAGGGATGCGCGGCGACGTCCTTGTTCGTTATATTCTAGATATAGATAGAGGGAAAATGTACGTGATATATATAGGTCCGAGTTTTAATAATAATTGATCCAAGAGAGAAGAAGCCGTATAGAAAAAAGAGGCATCTCTCGATGAAATTACGGATCGCTCTAGCAATCGCGGCGCAGGAGCAAAAAACTCGCGCTAATAAAGCAGCCGAGCGCAAGAAGCTCTCCTATACCCCCTTTTCCAATAGCTTATCTTCATTAAAATCTTCTGCCGCTCGATTACATTCACTTATCCCCTGGTACTAACTGCAGAAGCCACTCAAAATCCTTATTCCACTCAACTACTTCTCCCTCTCTTTCTCGTTTCACATTTCATTGCTTGGCCCTAAATCCGACGGGAGCGATGTATAGGAAAAAAAAGCGATATCTCAATAATTCCCGTAACGAAGCGGAAAACTCGTTTTATAGCGAGCAACACCCGCTCGGTCAACTCAGCAGAAGTCTCTCTGTGTGTGTGAGACCTTAATAAAGTCAGCTCGAGAGAGTGAGAGGAAGGAAGGAATCCCTTAGCCTCGACGTCCTTCGAAATATCAGTCTCCCGGACTCGTCTCGTCATATATATATATAGAGGGAGTGAAGGAGGAGGAAAACAATAAAATCGACCTACGCACACAGTGAGCAGTCGATAAAATCGTCAATTTCCCTCGGACACGGATGCTTGACCCCCGCGGGTGAAAGGCCTTGGACCAATCTTCGGATGTATATAGACTCTGTCGCGAAGGAGAGCCTTTTTTCTCGAGGGCGTGTCACGGAATTTCATATCATAACTCGTTATTAAATAGATATAATATTTGTTTTATTAAAATACATATGAAAAAAAAAATTATCCAACAAAATAAAAGTAAGAAACAAGTATATATACAAATAAAAATTATCAAAGCTCGAAAATCTCGAAATCCTCTAAAATACCACGAAAAACACCTCTCCCCCGACGTATCCCGGCCGAGATCGAGGCTAACGACGTTTGCTCCGACTGTTGCGGGGGTCGTCGTCGTCGTCGTCGTCGAGACCGGTCAGGCGGTAATCCTTCCCGGCGGCGGCACTCGCGGCGCGACGCCAAGCGGAAAAACCGGCCCATCGACGGGGAGAATTACGGCGCCGGAGAATAATTGGGTTATCTCATAGTCAAGCGTTTGGGATCGGACCTCTCAGTATATATATATATATATATATATGTATACATATGCTTCTGTGCGAGATTCGATGCTGCTGCTGCTGTTGGGTTATGATATTCAATTTGTCGCGGTGATATGCAGCGCGATTTTTAAAGGGGAATTTTCGGATGTGAATATAAATTTCTGGGTCGTGTAACAATTTGCGCATATCGATATACATGACTGAGTGAAGAAATAGGTTTTATATAGAAATATATATTTCTACTGATGCCAATTCGATAAATTAGCGAGAGGATCGTCGAAGCTATAATATATAAAAACCATATCGACGTATAAACATCACGGGGCACATTACACTTTCCTCAAATACGAGAAATATCAACAGCATATCGCAGAGCTGCTATTTGGAAGGGGGTATATATCGCGGGGGAGCAAACAAACTCAGCAAAAACATCTGCGCGCGCGCCAGCCAAATGAAAAGCTAATACGGAACACTTTCCCAAGGCAAACACAGCAGCAATGCTTATCACCTCTCTCTCCCGGTCTTCCGATCGTAAAACCACGCGAGCATCTTCGGTTCCATACAACTCTCTCTTTCCTTCTTTCTTTTCCACCCGCACTTTCACCGCGCGCACGTTTTCTCGCCTTTGTTTTATCTCAAGTGTATATATACACTCTCTCTTTTCTGGACGAAAAGAAAGTGCTCGGATCCACCGGGAAAATTATCGTCTCTGCTTTTCTCGGGGCCTCCTCTGAATTTTTTGCAGGTGTTGCTCGAGAAGAGGAAGGAGTCGTTGCACTTTCTTGTTTTACACTCTCGAGGGCTGATTTCGGTCTGTATCCGTATGTGCGTTCGCTTCGTCGGGGGAGAGAAAAAAGGTGGCTTAAGGATTTGAAGAAGAAATTGAAGCTTGGTTAACACGTGCACTTACATTATTCCGTTGCCTCGATGCTATGGGGGGAAATATATAAGAACTTTTCTCGAAATATCAAAAGCAGGTAATATTTGATGTCTGACCGTATACGGGACTTTTCTACTTACCGTCGTATATGTATACGTACGGCCATCGGCTTTTCGGGGAAAAATACAACATGGCAAGAGCAAAGCTTTCACGAACCCATTATATTTCTTTTATAAATAAATGCGCCTAAAAGCTCGTGTTAAATATTTTCGAGCGCGCGCAACTCGTGTACTTTTTTTTGTCCTATTCGAAACCGGCCAGATCGAATTCTCATGAATAATTTTGCGGCGCGCGAAACTTCTTTCCATCGGCGTATAATAAATGTACGATTATATGCGCTGAATGTATGGAGTAAAAAGAATTCGGATTGATTGGAGAATAAAAATTCAAAATCCAATTCAATTATACTCGAGCTATAGAAAATAAGCAGCGCCTTATTTTAATCAGACCTACAAGAATCTCAACCTCGATAGTCCATCATCAGCGCCGCCAATAATCTCGATGTAAATACACAGTCGAGTGGCCCTGTTACATAAGGACTACTCTCCGGAGAGAAAAAAGCAGCAATAAGGAGAGCAGATAATGAAAAGCGTCCGGCAAAGAAAAAAGATGCTGCGGCCCGATGTCAAGCCTGCAATCCTATCCTCCAAGGCCACTCGCGAATATTAGCATGAAAAAGCGAGGAAAATAATAAAGAGAAAAGCCTGCCTGGCTGAATATTGAGGGAAGCATTTTTCCCTTTCCACAATCGAGTAGTAGTAGTAGTATAGAGTATACAAGTGATTCCTCTGCGCTCTCGGTATCGAAGAGCGGCTGCAGCTCTGAATGAGAGGAGAAAACACGGCCTGTCCGGAAAATCTCGACGCTTGTATTATATCGACTTCCTTGTAAATTAAAAAATTTTTCCTCGATATTTAAGAATATGCTCTCGTGACTCGAATAATAATTTATCGAACATCGTCATCGGCATCAGGTTTTAATGAGCTTCCTTTAATGCAGTTTTCGTTTACAGAGATTCTTTTGACGTTAAAGCACTAATTGACGAAAATGTATTCCGAGAGCCACGGACCAGCACTCGATTTTTAATTACTCCTTTGGATCATCTCTCGAGTGAACGAAAACAGCCTCGTCTCGACAAACAGAACAGGTACACACAATACACAATAAGGAGTGGTAATGTCATTGGTCCAGAACAACAATATCCAGAGAGCAACAGCCGGTTGTGGGAATATGACTATGCGCGCAAGGGTCTGTTGCTGCCGGCGTGTAAACGTCGCGGGTAAACACGAGTATACACAGAAGACGAGCTATTAAGGCAGCTCCTACTCACTCTCTCTCTCTCTCCTTGTGCTAAAGGCGTAGTTTGCTACAGAGTAGCGAAGGGAATTACGCGGTGCTTATTGTCGTGCGGCGGCAACTGCAGACCGTGGGAATATAGTAGTAGCAGAGTGTTGATTTTTGGCCGCCGCGATGCTAATTTATGGGACCGTTTGGCTAAACGAGCTTAAAACCGGTGTACATATAAGGAAGCCCCGCATCCAAGCCAGAATTCCGAAATCGAGCATCAAAGAGCAAACAGAGAACAAAAAAAAAAAGAAAGGAGAAGAAGTACATTAGCCGTCGAAGTAGCACAGAGAAGCTGCAGTAGTAGCAGGGAAAAGAAAGCCCGCATCCTTTGTCTGAAAATCGAAGCGGACGTCTCGCGTCAAAGGTCGAAGAGAAGCCGGCTCTATACACAGTCGAGGAGGACAAACTAACTCCGGCGTGTCTAGGAAAAAGAAGCTCGCCTGCATTGGGTCTGACACTGGGGGATGAGGGAAAACGAGATCTCGGGCAACATCCCCTGGAGTAGAAGCTTGATGAGAGAGAGAGAGAGACAGAGGATGAGGGAGAGAATGCGAAAAATTAAGGAGAGCGAGGGCGACAGCGGAGGCTTAATTGTGTCGCGGAAATGCTCAGACAGACGGATTCCTTTAATAATGCCGCACGCGCGAGAGTATATGGGAGTTTTATTTCTCTCTTCTGATGCAGCCGAGCCTTTATCGTGATGTGTAGGAGGGTTAGTATGTATGAGGATAACGAACATTTTTGTCTCGAAAGAAAAAAAAAACAAGCAAATGAGTATTATCGACATAATAGAGCACTGCTCTTTTATATTGTACACAGTAGGATATACAT
Source organism: Cecidostiba fungosa (assembly GCA_900474305.1). Lineage (NCBI taxonomy): Eukaryota > Metazoa > Arthropoda > Insecta > Hymenoptera > Pteromalidae > Cecidostiba > Cecidostiba fungosa. The sequence goes on from UCOJ01001721.1 coordinate 13,645, forward strand.
AGAAGAGGAGAAAAGTTTGGCTTGTAGGTAGCGTTTTAAATCAAATGTTAAAGTTGCAGGAGATGCAAGTTCTCTCTCAACCGGGTAACTTAGATGCCTGCAGAGACTTATTTTGTTTGCCAACTTGCTGCGTGCGCGCAAACTGTTTGCATGTTGAGATTAAGTTCCCTCGAGTGAAAATGATGTTGTTTCGCCTCCCGTCCGTATAATAAAGTCAAAATGTTAATTTGCCCTCTCCTCGGTGTCTCGGATATTATACGTCGAACTTGACTCTTCGTCGTCGTCGGCACTTTTATGTATTATACCTTCCGAGATAAAAAAAACTATATACTGTATACCTACTTACTCCAAATCCAATTTTAATAAGCGAACCAACGATCGATATCGCGTCCGAACTTTTTCAGAAAACGCGAGAGCCATCCTGTACACAGCGACTCTCTCTCTCTCTCTTTGAAGGATCATTCTCTGTGAGCTTCCAGTCAGCCGAGAACGTAATCTGTCTGGGCCTCGCGGCAGCGTCGCGACGCTTTGTTTTTCTTTTCCGTCTCGTTTTCTTGCTGGCTTCTTCTTATTCTCCTTCTTTTTTTTTTTAAATCAGCCAGGATCTACCGTAAATCGCTACTTCTTTGGCCACCGCTACAGTAGCAGCTGTTCCCCTGAGGAGACGACGCGCTGTATATATAGAGTTGTTGTCCCTCACGGGCAAACAATTTCCAGCATCAAGTGAGCGAACGAATCGAGAATTAAAACGCTGTTTTTATATTCCTTCCGTCAGATTTGTAAACAATCATTTTGAAGAGTTACGCCAGTCGCGATGAAATCCATTTTCGTAATATACAACGGTTATATACTGGGTTTGGATTTAATTGAAATCGGATTACACGTCGAAATTCCAATTTGAAAACCAAAAATCGATATTAACTCGACGTGACGCCTATACTCGACATAAATCAGTAGCCCATCAGTTGTCACTCGGTAATTACACAAGCGTAAAAGTAGCCTCATCTAAACACACATTCAAGCCGCGTCAAAGTACACATAAGCCCTCGGTTTCGAAGAGAAAAATCAATTTATTAACATCGTGTGCCTTTCCCGCTTGATCCATATTTATGAGTCGAGCCCGCGTTGATAAAGACAAATGGTGTGTGTGTTTGCAGACGCGCATATGCTCTTTCTCTGACTATAGTCGTCGTCGTCGCCCGCGACGTTAATGTCCCTGCGCGAGCTCGTAAATAAAGCATCGACGAGTCGCGGGATTAGCGAGAGCGGAGAGAAAATTTCGCGAGTCTTCCCGAGGAGATTTATTTGCCGAGAGTATAGTTTCTTTCTTTCTTCCTCTATCTCTCTCTCTCTCTCTCAAGTGAGGAATGATCGGGATAACGGTTTTTCGCGGTTTTAATTATCGGGATGTGTAGTAGTGGTTCTCGGTATTTTTAATTGAACCTTTTTATATAGGTGTGCTATATTATACCTCGAAATGAAGTTTTCCACTAATGACGCGGTGTGTGTTACACACGTATTGGAAAAAAGCCGAAAATTTAATTAATATCGGAACACGCGAACGCAATCAAATCGGCGTAGAAATCTATATATATATATCCAGTGTGCAAAAACAGCTTCCGAGAGAGCAATAAACATATAAAGCAATCAACTAAAAGGAACTTATCGGGATTCATCAATCAGCGCAATAATAACACAGAGTGCGCGCGGGCGCCTGTATATATGCAGCGTGAAAGGCTTCGTTTTATAAAAGCAAAGCGTAATATGACAGACTACGGAAGCCACATCGCGATGCGATCGCTCGAAAGTGAATTTCGCAAAAGGTCTTCCGAGCTATTGAACTACAGCATTCGCAGAATTTTTCAATCAAACGCGGAGCATACTCGTGAAAAACAGAGGAACTTACCGAATGCCGGCCAGCAGCTGCGACCTGCAATCAGAAAATCGTCGAATTAATCGAGTGGCAATCATCAATATTACCATTCGCATATATCACATACACGCGTATAAAAAGAAAAACAAAGAATTACGAGCGAACAATGAATTTAAAAAGCGTCGATGCGCGCGGTATAATTTTTAATTCAACATTCCGGAGCGCGCCAATCGAGATAATCGAAGAGTGATATATAATTTAACGCAGCGCGCGATATCTCTCTCTTATAATTGCATTGTCAGGCCGGAGGGTGGAGCTGTGTGTATTTATTTTTCGAGTGTCGACGGAGGGCTTGAAAATCATTCGCGCGTGAATTGATGCGACGCTGCGAGGGTTCGGGATATATTGTTTTAGCAAGGTCGAGTTTGCATGACAGTTTTTAATTGCGACTGGATTTTTGCACGTGGATAAATTAAAAATATTTGTATGTGTACTCGCGCGTCGGATAATGTATTAATCACGCTTTCGAGGGATATTTTAATCCCTCACTGTCTTTCAAGCTTTTCACCTTATATATACAGCCACTTTTTCGTGAAGCTCATCTTTCACTGTCTTATATAGCCTCTCGCGCACTGACCCAATTCCCTTCTCCACCTTTGCACTATCTCACTTTGCTGTGTGTGTATATATATTATTCTTTATTAGCTTTTTTCTAAATTTCCCAGATATACCCCCTTTTAGAATTAACCTCGTTCCCTCCCCTTTTTCTAATTTTCTCTCGGCGTTTTTAATTTTTCTTCCCATCCTGTGTCTTCCACTTTGTTACCTCATTTACTTTTTGCCGCATCCTTCAGCTGTGTCGAAAAAACAAACCAACCTTTTTTTTCTCTCTTCTCGCGTGTCTCTTTGTTCCGCACTAAACAAACGTGTTTTTGCGAAAGCTACGCATAAGAGCCAACTAACGAAGACATGAATTTTACTCACTCCATTGTTTGACATTTTTTCTCCAAACAATAGCAGCGTCAATTTTCTCGAATAACAAAATAAAAATAAAGCATCATCTCGTTACACAAAATACCCTATCGCATATATATTTCGACTCTCTCATTCTCGTCGGCTTCTGCAATATTCCTGCTTATAATTGGAGCGAGAGCGCGCGCGCTTCGTTAATGCCACTCGTCGGGGGAAATGATTGAGTATTTGCCGTTTCATTTATTTTAATCCAATTGAAAACGATCTGACGGGGCGGCTTTTTCTCTTTTGCTCTGCAGTAGCAGCTCGTTATGCAGTCGCCGCTTTAACGCGGTACCGGCACGCGAAAGCGAATTTTTGCGCGGGGAGTCGTTAATATCCATTTCTTCTTCGGTGAAAGAAGGAGCGGCGACCAGTAGCCGGAGAGGAAAAAGGTTTGTAATCGCCGAGGATTAATTGGGAAATAAGATGGCCGATTGGGACTCGCGTGAGCTTGGGCTATATACACATTGACAGTAGACGAATGGGACGAGTCGATGGGGGGTTTCAATGTTATTGTGAATATTATCTATTTAAATGCATAATTTTATGTAAGATGTAAGTAAATTTAAATACAAAAAAGCATTTTTGCGCGTTTAATTCCGCCGAATTAACATTGAATCCGCTCGACAGAATGTAATCACGCCATTGTTCTATATCCCACCCGGCCATTCGCGCACGCATTTTAATAACCCAAGAATATTCTCGCTATCGAAAAAAGAGCCCGCCTAATTACAGTCTCGAGTTCTCCGATACTCCGAGAAATATTCATCTCTCTCTCTCTCACTCGTACTTACACACTCCCTCGAAAAAAAAAAAAATTCAAGTTCAAGCTCTCCCTTCGCGCAAAAATAAAGAAAACTTCCAGCAAACGCATTAGACGCGCCCCGACGAATTCTCAAAAGGAGCCCCCTTTGCAAAGAGTCCGAGACTTAAATACACGCAGCAGCAGCATTGGCACATCGGACGGACGCTGAAAGTCCGAAGGGGGTCCTCGAGAGTTCTAATATGCCTTTAAGCCCTCGCTGTGCTATGCTGGAAAAACGTATAGAGACCGAAAGGCTTGTGTGCAAGTGCTATATATTATAGAGAGGGCGAAAATTATGCGGGAGATTACAGAGAGGGATAAATAGACAGATATGATGGAGTAGAGATATATAGGTATACAGAATTTTCGTTGGGATTGAAATGCGAAAAGGGATGTGGTATACTTTAATTCTTTTCTTATACTCGTATATATATGATGAGAGAAAGAGGGAAAGAGATCGTATAACGAGAGAGAAGGCGATATTTCTCCCAAGCGGTCAACCGAGTGATAGCAAGCTCCTCCGCAAGCTGCACCGTAAAAGTCGTGTTTACGAGGTGTTAGCGGCTATCTTGACAATTTCAATAGCTCGAAATCAATAGCGGCCCCTACTCTTGCGTCGTTACACAAAAGTTACACGGGGCGATATATATATATATGTCATTCCGCGGAAAACATAAATTCCTGTGGCTCTCATGTGTGTGTGTATATATATGACTGGCTGCATTATTCATGCGTGAAATCGATACAGGCGTAAAGGCGACGTTATATTTTAACTCTTCTCGATCATCCCCGTCATTTTTTTATTTCAGTCGTAAAGAGAATTGTTGACGGTAAGTTGAGGCTTAGATACTTACTTTTAATATTTTTGTAGAGGTGCAAAATTTATTGATATTATTGGATATATGTTCTGTGTATAGATTGTGTATACGAGTAAATACAGGGGCAATATTTGCTCGAAACAAACGACGCCTATTATTTGTTTTCAGTAAACATACATTTACTTTATTAACCAGAAACGTAAACCGGGCGTTGTGTGTATAATATACAAACAAAGCATATATGATATACTATTCAATACGTCGAAAATCCACACGATTTGTCAAAACTTTCGACACGACTTTATGATAAAGGTAATTCGTAAAATACCGCGGCGCAGTCGAAGAAAATGAGCTGACCCTGCAAGCATTATCCTCAAATCCTCTCTCTCTCGTGTTCGGCGAACAAGTTCATCTTCGACGAGTCGAATTATCCTCGCTGGAGTTTTTTCGGCTTCCCTCGAAATTTCGCGGATGGCGATCAACGCTTTTCCGAGCGATCCTGCCCTTTTCCACTTCTGGGGCGGAACGTACGTCTTCTTTTACGCTGTTCTCGAGGTGATCGCTTCTTTCACCGAGAGCAGCGGCTTTCTCTCTCTCTCGAGATTGACGTTTTTTGTACGAGAGACGGTCTGATCGATCTTGGTCTTTTCTACTTGTAATTGAACTTTATTTCGTATAAGCCGTGCTTTTTTTCACGAATCGTTGATGCGCACTTCTTACGGTACTGTTGAATTGGACTTTTCAAGTAAAAAAAAGCTCGAGTGTGCTTGAAATTCAAAGCGTCATATAATATACGTGAAAACAAAACACACGGGAGGACGACGAAAGCTCCCTCGACGAGTGCTCGATATAATAATAAAGCAATAAAGAGCCCATCGACGCGCAAAAACCGAGAGAGAGCCGTCCGAAAAAAATAGCCACAAAGCTTCGTTCCCCCCTGTTGTACAACAAAAGCAGACACACAGCTGCAAGACTCCTCGAAAAAGCAGCTTCCAGAGCGCATTTTCACTCCGTCGTCTCATCCCCCGTTCAAAATAATATTCATTCCTCTCTCTCTCGTCGAGTCCCATTGCAAAAGTCTCTTTGCAGCGAGCGAAGACGGGAAATAAAACTAAACGCTTATAGTCAATTAAGAAGCTCAAGGGCCGTCGACGAGGAGTAGGAGGAGGGACGAAGTAATGCGCTCTTTGCCCGGAAGTCCTGAGGCTCGTCAAGGAGGAATTAACGAAAAAGGGGGAGCACAGCAGCAGCAGCAGCAGCTTCTTGAGGAGCAAACGACGACGATTCGCGTCTTCCTTCCGTCCCCGTTTGATTCCTTCGATGGAAGTAAACCGTTCGTATATACCCTCCTCTCTCTCTCTTTCTCTCTCTCCTTTCGTTCAAATTCTTTTCTTGCCCTGCAGTACGCGACGACGTAATTACGCGAATTGAATGAGGGAAGCGCGTTATGATGTTTCAATTATTCAAATGAATACATGGACCAACTCACTTATATATATAGTAGCTTCCCTCGGAGAAAATGTCTCTCTCTCTCTCTGTTATATATATAAATCGAGGGGATTTCCGGAGATTAGCGGCTTTTTTCGTCATCGCGTTTAATTAACGTTCAAGACTTCCCCTCATCTTTTCTCTTCTTCTTCATCGATGACATGAGACTACGAGATTTTTCTTCTACCATACAGAATTAGCATTTCGAAGTCAGAGATTCCAGCGCAGCATATATCCATCCTCGCGCTAACAATCTAATAAATCAAGACAGGTGACTGCGTCGTTGCAGTAGCACAAAGCAAAGTGGCAATAACGGAGAGCGAGAGAGAGAACATTGTGCTAAGGCGAGAGACATAGCAGTAAATACTCGCGCGAGAACGAGCAGCGCTGGATTTTCCCGGCGAAAATGCACCTACTGCGAGAGAGAGAGAGACAAAGTGCGCGCAACCGGACGACCCACTGTGTGTCTGTGTTCTTATTTACAAGGAGGAGTACGAGTCGTGTTTTGCTGTTGCTTGAGACTCTAGGGTTAGGGGTACTTTTCGGATTTACACACGATGGTTACACGGATCGTACGGGACTCGTGCGGTTCTGTTGTTGTTGCCCGGGATATTTTTCGGTTCTTTTTTAACCAATTGCATCGATATTTCCACACATGAATGCATATATTTTGAAAAGGGAACCAATCGCGAATCCATTTTTAATTAAAAAAGCGAGAAAAATGCGCTTTTTAAAACCTATAACGAACGTCATCGACAAAGCTATAGCCCCCGCGAGTCACTCCAATTATCGAAACATTTCCTAAAAAACTCCACCTCTCTGTGTAAAAAAAAAAATCTCGCTGCAGCACGTTAAAATGACCGATCGGAGTTGCGGTTTCGCGGTCCGCGTCGTTATTATTGTCCGACGCCGCGATCGTAAACCGCCTGCGCGCGTTTTATTTTTTTACACACACGCGCGCGCTCGCGCGAACTTGAAGCGCCGTAAAATTTCTTTTTTAAGCTCGACGCATCCCCTCGTGATACGAGTGTAGTCCTTTCTTCCTTCCTTTTTTTTACGATTCGAGCAAGAAGTGCTGCAGAGTTTTTTTCAAATAGTGTTTTTTAGTGTCTCGTTGCTATATACTAGTTCGAATTCTTTTTTTGACTAACGCGCGCGGCGCTGAATATTTCGCGCGTTTGATGAGCCATTCTTTTTATACACACCGCCGCAGCAGTGTTGCATTTCAATATGCAGATGCCGCCAACGCCGCAGAGCTAGAATCAATTTGTTTTTTTTTTTACAGCTCGGAAACGTTATTATTCAAATGTATAGGACGAGACGAAACAATATCCGAGAAAGCAATCAGAACGCCATTACATCAGCTCCTCTCGCGTAAATGAAGAATTTCCTGCGACTACAGAATCGTCCTCGTCGTTGTTGCGTTGCATTATTAATTCAGCTGCAGTAGCAGAGAAATCCAGCAAGACGTGTATATATATAGCTGGGGATGAGAAAAGCGATCCGCTGGAAAATCTCGTTTACAGTCTCTCGTGATGCGATTACACCACTTTTCCTCTAAGAGTCAGAGTAGAGATATCCTTTGGCAGCAGCACCGAACTGCAAGGACGTTTAGATTTATGATCTCTAGCAGGAGGAGGACGGAACAACAGGACGAGAGAATCTGTCCTTCTTTTTTATTTTAGCCAGTCGACCGACGACAATCCGAGAAATGAGCGGAGAACATCTGTCAGCCCGGAAGAATTAAGGAGCTCGACTCTCTCGGAGGCAAGAAAAATGAGGTATATACGAGTAGGATTTTTCTTTTCTGTACGTGTGTGTGGAAGAAGAAGAAAGAAATATGAGAATAAACGGCAAATAAAGAGCGTAAATACAGCGGAATCCGACGACGTCGCAAGCTCGATGGAGCATATAACCGAGACGAAGACGACGAGTTTGAGGGATTTAAAATAATGGACGTTTAAGCTCCGCGGATCCGTGACAAATATTTGAATTTCAATAGCCCCTTGGGGAGAGAGCACTTTTTTTCTTTCTTTCGCGGTACGAGCCGAGCATCAGCTGATCCGAAAGAGGAGGATTTCTTTTTAAACATCCGCCTGACGTTTCGCAATTATTACATTTTAAAAGCGCAGATAACGTCTTGGCCAGACACGCGACGTCGAAGGGGTTCGGAGAAGATTAGCTCGAATAATAAGTGTCTCATCATCGATAGCTCATAACGCAAGAGAGCGAAGAAAACTAATTAAAGCAAGTTCGTCCGTGCGACAAAAGACGACCCGCCGAGGAAAATATAAGCCTCGGGAGCGCCTGCGTCACGCGATAACTCAGCGATTTTAATTTCGGCTCGGGCTATATAGCCATTAATATAGCCATAAATCGCGGGGATTCACACTTGATTACATACCGTACGAGTGAGTGCAAAGGACGAGTATATTATATGAATTTTATTTTCTCTCAAAAGCTCCAACGAAATACACTTACATATATTTTAAAATTTCCAGTACAGCACTATACATAAAATATACCCACTGAAAGACGTCATCCAAGCCATTAACTCCCATCTTTTTCCCGGACGCATAGACATCACCCCTCATAGATCCATCCGCTACACAGTCGAGATCTATAACCAGCAGCACACTCCGGATAATCTCGCGAGCGTCTCTCTCTCTCTCTCTCCCAATAATTTCGCGAAACCCTCTCTCTCGCTCGCGTTCGTCGTTCCAATTTCCTCCCTCGTGCGACGAGGACGAATCTCAGAGCGTATCTTGATTTCCGAGTGGCTGCTTCGCCTTTTGACGCCGAGAGGAGCGCGCGCGGATATCGGAGACGCGCATAATGATTAAAGTTTTTACGAGGATGAGGGGAGAGCACCGGGATGTTTGATGTCGAGAGATGCGTGCGGATAATGGCTTCGGGGTTTTGCTGCTGCTACTGCTGCCTTTTTTCTGCTGGGGTGTCTGGTTTACTAATTGAAGTTCGGGGATTTAGAGGGATGCAGGATTAGATGTGTTGTCGCTTGGTGGTATGAGGAGATTGGCTGTGATGAAGGATTTGGTGATGGTTTATTTATTGGCGGTTAGAGATTATCAATTGATTTGAATAAGATTTTATTGTACATGTGCGTAGCTTACTTTTTTTCGTTTTAGATATTTAATTGTCTAAATTCATAAAAATACCTAGTATTCAATTAAGGTAGTACTACGTACCATTACTGAGGTAGTCAAAACAAGTCCACTTTTTATATTTTGTGTATTTGTGAGATACACATAATAATAGAAGTTGCATAAATTAAGTTACATTAAATAATGA